>BGPR01030391.1:0-18695 GCA_013235015.1 Araneus ventricosus
TGTCATTGGTGTACGTGTTTCTTACTCTCTGCAATAGTACTTACTCTATTCATGAATGAAAAATATATATATATTGTTTCGCAGCGTACTCTGAAACCCTCCGCGCTTTTGCGCATGCGCCAGCGGAGTTATTTTCATCAAAATAGGGGGAAAGTGAAGAATGGAAGTGTTTACATTTTACTGAGCGTGATCTAACAAAGAACTCCGGAAATGCGCTCATATGACTCATTGCCTGACACCCCTTTCCGGTGTAAAATCGTTCAAAATTGGTAGTCTCGGAATCCGTTGCCGACCTGTAGGTGGATATATAATGAAAAACTAATTTAGTTAACAAAATTCTTTAAATGGGGTCCTAATAAATTCTTTCTTTTTTAAGAAAATTAAAAACCAGAATTCTTTAAATGGGGTTCGCCAATAAATGATGCATTATTTATTGGTGCATCTATGCCAAGATAAACTATCTCCAAACCATGTTTTGGAAATTGTTTCCCTTGGGGAGAATTTTCTCTGGTGCATGCAGATGTTTTTGGAATACGAACATTAATTTTTAATCAGAACATTAATTCAAATTTGGGACAGTTCTTTAATCCGGGATTTCTGGTCATTCTAAGCAGGAAAAGTTGGAAATTTTAAATTAGATTTTATATAACTTAAAAAAATTAAATCTGGTTTATACTTATTAATATCATGTATTGACTTATAAGTAAAATTCAGATCAATCGACGGTATTTAATTCAAAATTCTAGAAAACCAGCGCACTTCTACAATTCGCGACTAACAGTCAAAATTCGGGACAGACTCGAGACTAATTTGGAATGTCTGGTTTCCTTTTTTATAACTGCCATAGAAGCATACCTACTTTTATATTCGTCTTAACTTTAAAAAAAAATGTCAAAATAAAACGCACCACATTTCTTTCATCAATCAATACATCTTCAAATTTTTTTTACACATGCAGAAAATTCTGATGAATCTTGATTTGATTTTCACGAGTACAATAAGTTTGTTTTATTTTCGGCTTTCCTTTCACAGGGAAAGTCCTCAGTATTTATCAGCCAATTTCACTTTCTCTTTCACTCGTGTCATGCGCAGTTATCCAGGTTTTTCTTTCCCTTGCCGACGTTGGACCAAACGGATTAGAGCAGGGATGGGCAAATCACAGCCCGTTGGCCGGATGTGGCAGCTTAATGGTTCTATCCAGGTAATCGTAGGTTTTAAAATAATAGCATTTATCGCACTAGTGTTAAAAATTTTTTAAATAATATTTCTTTAATTTTATAGTCTATAATTATCAAAGGATGTGTATGTACGATGTCCAGACAAATATATCGCGCTTAAAGCCATGGAATTTCATATACAGGTATTCCTAATTGGTGACTCAATGCACCACGAAGCCCGAATTTTAAAATTTCATGTAGAAAATTTCTTACTTAATATTTTGTTTGTTTTTAGTGATTTTTAGCTAAAAACAAACAATTATTTCATGATTCATATTATATCTTTTCTAATGTTGGTAGAAAAACAATCAGTGCACTATCTGATAGAAAAAACAAATTTCGTTCTAATGAAATTTGTTTTAAACGTTTAATGTAGTAATTTTAAAAAATAATCAGTTTAACCGAAATATTTTCATTCTTAAAAGTAAAATTCATACTGTTCAGCAACGGATTCCGAGACTACCACTTTTGGACGATTTTACACCGGAAAGGGGTGTCAGGCAATGAGTCATATGAGCGCATTTCCGGAGTTCTTTGTTAGATCACTCTCAGTCAAATGTAAACATCACCCTTCCATTCTTCACTTTCCCCCTATTTTGATGAAAGTAGCTCAGCTCGCCGCATGCGCAAAAGCGCGGATGGTTTCCGAATCCGTTGCTATACAATACATCCCACGTTCTAATTAAGTTACCTTTTTCAATTTTTTTGAGGTAGGGAAGGGGGAGGGGAGTTGGGATAGATTGATAATTGGGACGAATTCCTCAAGATGTTCACATTCCCTCATATAAATGCCACTGTTACCCTTAGCACAGGATATATTTTTCGACCATGTTTAGTCAAAAGTTAATTTACAAATGAATCAGACCACTAATCTTCTCGTCTAAGGTATTTTTATTCTAAGTATGTGTTGCGAGATTTCTTAAATTAGTTAAGGTTTACTTCCAGGGAAGCTACTGCAAAAGTAGGAAAAAACGTTCATTTTTTCTGAACTATATTAAGTTTTGAGGTTGTTTAGCGTTGTTTTTGCGTGACCACTTGTTTTAAGTAAAATGGGCTCTTGAGGCAGATTGATACAATTTACTTCGGCACACATTGATAGACGTCATCTGTGTGTATGAATGTGCCTTAACACCAACTACTTTGCAAAATCGTCTTCAGAAATGGAAATAACTTAAAAACGAACTATCTAACCAACTCGCAATTAACAATTTGTTTAAACTATGAAAACAGTTAGAATTCCATTCCAAAAATGAAAAGTATTGTTGTAAATTAAGTTTAAAATATTTTTTGACGAATTTATTAAAGTTGGTGAAAAAAATTGTATGGCAACTTTATCAATAGCATCGAAAAGATTTTTGTTTGCATTTTCTGATAGTATGAAAATTATTTTTGTTCTATATTATTTTCTTTAATTAACAAGGAAGAACTCGACAATTTCTCTAAATTTTTAATTAATTAAAATTTCCAAAAACGTCTTCGCCAAAAATATCCCTCCCTCCAAAGTATGTATGCAATATTAACTAACAGAATAAAAAAACATCAAAGGACAAAAAAAAAAACAAGACAGTAATAGATACAAAAACACAATAAGAATTGATAAAAAGAAGAAGAATCCGGCAGAGGACGTTTTCAAAGGTCACTCTCCGCTTGGATTCTAAATTGCAGAATAGGAATATTTTTCTGTAAAGGAAAAGACTAACAAAGTCAAAAAATAAGTTTCCTCTATGACCCGTAGATTGAAAGAAATAAGAAAAAACTTTCCTAAAAATACTACAAATGCCTTTATTAACAAAAAAAAAAGCAGAAGAAAGAAAAGACCTTACCTTCTACCTTGGGAACAAACATTAACTTAAACGAAGACGATTTGAAGAATGGCGCCTAAATATAAATAGAGACAAAACTTTCTCTGCAGGATTCTTTTTTTTTTATCAATTTTTGACGTGAAAACGTCTTTCCGCTCGTTACGGTGATAGTCGGATGAACTTTCTTGTGTAACAAAATACCGTCAGATTTGAATCGCTAATAACTACGAGACTAATAATGCGAAAAGAATGGTTGACCACACAACGGATAGATCATATATGTAAGAGTTTGTCGCATAGTATTTGTTTTGCATGTGACGTCCTCGTAACAGTGTAGGCGCATTCGCGTGATTGTTATGAATTAGCTTTATGTAAGGTTATCAATAAGTGTAGCGTGGAAACGCGTTTCGCTAGGAGGTTGATTCTGGTGTCATTTTAAAGAGCTTGGGGCGTATTAAGGACTAGGACTCAAAGTGAGACAATAAAAATATTTATCAGAATATAAGTAAAAAATCGGTATTAAATTGAGAATTTCAAACTCCGCATGTTTTCTGATTATAACATGTAGAGTTTTCTTTCGAATTGAACCAAACTTACAGAATACTTGACAATACGTAAAAGAAACATTGTGTTAAAATTTGAATATTATGGGAAATATGAGCATTTGTAGTAAATAATGTTTTACTGCGCATACGCTAAATGTAGTTCTATATACTGTCAACAGACTCAATCTACTCTAAATAAAACATAAGAAAGGCGCACGGGTCCACGACGTAGATTTTTCGTGAAAACGTTGGTATAAAATATTAAAGCAAGTATTTCATATTAATATGTAATTTAATTATCAATCTCTTTAATACAATATTTACACAGAGTAGCATAATGGTTACAGAATAGATAAAACACAAGTTTATCGCATGTAGCAAGGGTCTGTGGTAGCTTGTGATTTATCTATTCTGTAACCATTATACTATTCTGCGTAAATATTGTATTAAAGAGATTGATAATTAAATTACATTATTAATACGAAATACTTGTTTTATGATTTTATCCCGACGTTTTCACGAAATATCTGCGTCGAGGACCCGAACTGCGCCTTTCTTATGTTTTTATTTTATTTTTGTATCTTTTCCGTCTTGTTTTTTTGTCCTTGGATTGTTTTTTTTATTCCGTTAGTTAATATTACATTGCTTGTCATTACATTACTTGAAGATGCTGCGTTTAGGCGCACCATATGCATTATGCTTATTATTGTTTTTCTGTTATTCTTTTTGCTTTAGCTAATTTTTCACATTCTAATATATTTATTTATTAATTTATTTTTGTATTTCATCGAAATCTGCGCCATTTTCGCGCAATACCGTCTAATAAAAAGTTCAATTGTTTTTGAATTTTTAATGTTAAATGATTCATCTTGTCCTTTATTTTTGTTCATATTCTAGTATATTTATCTGCTAAAAGTACTGATAAGAAAAGAATGAGTTTTTATCGGTCTCGAAGTCTCATTCTTCTTTTAGATCTGAGTAATGAAATTGAATTTAGTGTTACATTCGTGATAAGCCACAAGGGATCCAAGCGCAAGGGTTATTTGCAAAATGGCTGCCGATCATCAAGTTTGCATCATAATGCTCGGAGAAAGCGGTAAGTTACATTGAATATGATTGAACTTTAGCGTTTCTGCACTATTTGTTGAATTTAATTACAGAAATTTTTGTTTCAATGCATTTGTGAATATGAAATAAAGGATAAAAAATTTGTAGATATATCTTTTTATTCATTCGTATCAATATAAAATCACATAAAATTAGAAGCTAAAATCATCTATTAAATACGGTTATTTAATAAGACTTTTAAATTCAAAGGAGTGAAAAGTTGTTGCTTAATAACGTTTACATATGTATTTGATCATTGTAATTATAGTGTTTAATTATTAGTGCAAATACAGTGTAATTACAAATGTATTAGCTCAGTGAATTCAATTACAGAAATTTCTGTTTGAATGCTTTTGCGAGTATGAAATAAAGGACAAAAAATTTGTAGAGATAATATTTTATTCAATCGTATCAATATAGAGTTGCATAAAATTAGAAGCTCAAATTATCTATCAAATCTAATCATTTAATAAGAATTTTGAATTCAAAAGAGGGAAAAGCTGTTGCTCAATAACGTTTGCAAATGTATTTGCTTATTATAATTATAATTGTTTCATTGCGTTAAATTTATATTTTTAATTAACGAGTAAAATTAATATATATTTAAATCAAATTAAAAATATTAACGTAGTTAAATAAAATTAAAAACTAATATTGAAATTATTTTACTTTAGATAAACTTTCTTAAAAACCCGATTATCAGACTCAAAAACAGAGGTTCACTATCTTTCCCCCTTCCATACCCCTTAATTATTATTTTTCTTTCCGCGTACCCCCTACTATCATATCCACCCCACCCCCAATAATCCGTCTATGCAAAGAATTTTTTATTAATAATATTAAGGTTAACTTAAGGTTAGCTTAAAAGTGAAAAGACTCGAATAAATAACATTTGCAAAGCTTATTTTTGATTTTACATTTTATTTAATTTTTCAATAGTATTCGTACAACGCGAAAGCAAATGAAGCCAGTTTTGTAATTATTTCCTTTCAACTTATAAGAATAGCTAAAAATTACTCTTCGTATAATAATCAACTATTCAAGTGGTATAGTTATTAAATAGCAAGTCTCCACTTGGAGAAACAAAATTTTCTTTTTTAAATCCCGTATGTTTTGTTGTTTCCACTATTAACAACTTCGATTTGATGCGGGTGCGCGTGCCACAGTTTGGGAACCCCCCGCTCTAAAACATGCGTTATTTATTCCCCCTCCCCCCAAGACACATTTTATGTTTATCTAAATTACAGAAAAATGCTGGTAAACAATTTTTTTGTCTCTGTCCCCTCTCTCCCCGGTTGTAAAGATTTTTATTCCATATCAACATTTTTTTTAAATGCCTGAAATGTGAAGGGAATGAAATTATTCATTCCTTTCAGATTCTTTTTATTCTAACAGTTTGCTTATTTTTGGACCAAGTTCTTTCAATTTTTACCACTATGAGGAACTGGAAGAAAACCGCATAGCTGTTGTTGTGCGCGTTTCTTAAAGGGACATTTCTTTTATCTAAAAGTTTGTACGAGAAAGCAAGACTTGTGCGGATCGATTAAAAAAATATGGAGCATATTAAAATATTGCTATTTGTTGGGGGAACTAATGGTACCACGATATTCAATATTAACTGAACCATCAGTTGGAAGATCGAAACGAATCCCGATACCTTATTTTTGAGAAATAAAAAAAAAAGACTTCATAGCTTTCTTATTTTTCATCTTACTTCCATTCAAGTTTTAATTAGTTGTGAAGGTCATCAATATAAATCAAATCACCTAGTCAAGTGAATGCTGAGCATTTTCTCATAAAAAATCAATAGAAGGCGTGGATTTGTTTCCTTCTTTGAACTGACAGAAAAAGTATGATTTAAAAAAATAAAAACAGTTATAAAATATTTTATTGAATACTAGCATTCATATGGAACTTTCAGATTATAAAAATTCCATTTAAGAAAATATCTATTTTGATCAAATTGCAGAAATTTTTTTTCTCCCCAAATCAGAGGTTTTAAAAAAAGCGATTTTTAACATAAAGAATAAAACACATCCTGGAATGGAATTATCTTCTTTTACTTCACAGCCTGATAAAATTAAAACTAAAGAATAAAATAAAATGTAGAAAATGTCTATATCTGTGCTAATAATAAAGGAAAATGTGTGTGTGTCTACTGGACACAGCGATGGACCTAGAGTTACGAAATTTGGCACAAACACACATTGGAAGGTGGGAATGTGCACCTCGGAACCCTTTTCATAAAATTTTAATCAGAATTTTAATTAATTAAAAATTAAGCGAAATTTCGTCATTTTTCCTTTATAACTTCCGAACATATTAAAGCACAAAAATTATTTGCACACCACCTGAAAGTGCAAAAAATTACCTTTTCAATGATATCAATTAAGTTGTAGCACGATTTTTTCTCTAATTTTAATAAATTTTAAAAAATATTGTTTGGCATAATTTACAATACTTTTCATTGTTGCAACGCATTTTAAACCATTTTCATTGTTGAAGCAAATATTTAATTGCGTGTTTCTCTTTCATTCTTGAAAGCTAAGAAAATGTTCTACTGGATTTTTTTCTTCTTCTTTTATTTGATCAATTTTTCTGTGAAATCTGTAAACGAAGTCCTCAAGGTAGCAAGTATATAATGAAATAATTCAGTAAACTGAAAGATTATCTTTGCTATGTTGTAATTATTTTTATCAGCGTGTTTTAAGTCAATTAGTATGCTGCTGGATATAAAATATGCCGCGCCAATTTAATGTTGAAATCAAATGCGTATTTTATGTTAATGTAGACAAGGAACAGAACAAGTGCAAGGCTACGAAAAGAACGCTGGTTAAATGTCTATAGCAATTTGAAGTTTAAAACTACTTTGTTAAGGGAACCATAAACATAGAACTATGCATAAGAGATTCAGTTGAAATTTTATTTCCGGCGATCAAGCTGGTCGCAGAAGGCGGCTAGTTATGAATAAATGAGAAAAAAGTCTCCTTAAATAAAGAATATCTAGTCCGAAACATCATAACATGATAACATTTTAGGTTTTATTTTTCTGCCCAATCATCGTCTGGGGTGCTGCATCAGGGGTTGTATTCTGTATCTAACGATTTTTACACCACGCAATTTGATTTAATTTCCAAAGCAAGCATTTTTTTACAAGCTGCGTCTAAAAGGTTTAGTGAATGGATGGATCTCAAATTCAACGCGAGTTAAAAATGCGGCCACGCGCTTGCGCAGGGAGAAACCTGTGAAGAGGCGGAACGTAGCAAGCAGCTAAAGAAACTGATGCAGATTAGTCTGCTACGGGCAGTCGAACGCCGTGTGTGAGAAAACTCGCATCAAATTGCAATGGAGCAACGGATAAACATGAGGTTTTGTTACAAATTGGGAAAAACGGCCACAGAAACGCATGGAATGTTGGTCCAGATGTACAGAACAGGCATCGTGAACAGAAAATGCGTTTACTACTGGTTTAACCCCTAAGTCTCGCATCGAACGCATCTGACGTACATCGAATTATCGCATTTTTAAGGCTTATAAACTAAAATTTAATCATTAATTTGCTTTATAATTTGACACAAAAATTACGTAGAATGCATAAGCACCTAAAGTATTCTATGCCTTCTTAAATGAATGAAAACGACACCCCCTTTCTAAAATTGATGGGTTCTCTTTTTTAACAACCAAAAAAAAAAAAAAAAAAAAAAAACGATCTTTAAGGGGTTAAAAACTCAGAAATGTTAACTCATGAAATATACTTCTTTAAACAATTCCTCTGAATGGTTAAATATTAAAAGAAATGAGAAGTTTTAATACAATATTTTCCATTTAGAGTTTATAAATATTTGATGCTTAAAAATATTTTTCAGGATTGATATGACTTTAAACAATTATTGTAAGTAATAATTTATGAGAAAAGACATATGGTAAAAATTAATATAAACAGATATAACTGTCAAAATTTAAAAAATGACCTGCTGGCCAATTGTTATTCAGGATTTTAAAATTCTCTTCTTTTCATTTGATAGGTATGTAAAAACACAATATTATGAATTACAAGTGTCTTTCTTTCTACAACCGCTGTCATTTACACTCGGAGTTTTAGTAGTAACGTTTGATAAAAAATTAATCACCAAATCAAAATGTATGACAGAAGTTTTTTTAATATGCTCTCCATACAGCTAAAAAAGAGATGACAACCAAGTATTCTATGCCTCCCTAAATGAATGAAAACCACAGCCCCTTTCTAAAATAGCAAGGGTCATCTTATTAGATAACAAAAAAATCAGATCCTTAAGGGGTTAAACGTTTTCGGGAGGGAAAGGAAACCATGGATGACGAACCACGTTCGGGTCGACTCTCAACAATTGTGACGACCGACAGCATCGAACAGGTGCGACAGATACTGTTGCAAAATCGCCGACTATCTCTAAGATGGATATCGGAGGAATTGGAAATTAGCAAGGACAGTATTAGCACCATCATTCACATAGATTTGGATAGGAGGAAGGTCTGTTCCCATTTTGTGTGGCACTCATTGACCGACGAGCAGAAGGAAACACGCATACACACGCAAAGTGGAGTCTGTTGTAAGACAAAGCTCGCCCATATACAGCGATCCGTGTACGCAACTTCTTGATCCAACGCCGTGTAACTGTTATTGCACATCCACCGTACTCGCCTGATCTGGCGACTGCAGACTTCTTTTTGTTCCCTCGCTTCAAGGGGGTCCTGAAGGGCACACGTTTTGCACACATACGAGACATCCGAAGACGTGTGACATCTGGGGTTCGATCGTTCCCAAAAGAGGCCTTCTCTGACTCATTCCAGCAGTTTTATCAACGATGTCAAAAGTGTATTGTGACCAACGGACGTTAGTTTGACGGTGAATAAAGGTATTTTGTTTAATTTGCTTATGTTTCCATTCACCGAACTTTTACACACATCTTGTATCATAACATTAACGTTGTCAAAAGCACGCGAGTGAAATATTGAATATTTCAAATAATTCTGTTTTGCATTACACATATTTCAATTTACAGAAAGTATGCCAGCGTAAAATATTATAGCGATAAAAAAATCATTGAAAATGAAGAAACGAAAAAGCTGTATACGTTTCTCAGGTTCAAAAGTTGGCTAAGTAATTAAATCCTCATAGGAAATTATATACCCATCAGATTGCATGGGAGGATATTTTTGATGTCTGGTCATTTTTTTCTTTTAAAATTTTGTAGGCCTAGTGGTAAGACCTCGGCTCTAGGGCCAGAGGGTTCCAGGCTCAAAACCTGACTCCACTGAAGAGCCCTCGTATATTGGGCCTGTTGCATGTTAAATCATACGTAGGGAACCAAACGTGCTTCCGTTGGTGTGGTGCCCACAAGCCACGTCCACTGACTCACCCATAGGGTTTAGAGTTCACAAGGGTGGACGGGGATTGGTGTATTGCGGACTTTTGAAGAGGGGCTACCAGCTCAGGTGTCGTCCTCGTCGTTCAAAATTACGAGGTTCGTCCTCAAATAGCCCCCGTGTTGCTTTAAAACGAGACGTTAATATGTAACTTAACTAAAATAAACTTAAGTCTGTAGGTATGTCACGGTCATTGGCGCGAAAGCCATGATTTGGCTAAGCCGCTCCATTTTATTCGTTGCAAATCCCATTGTAGTTGGTCTAGGTTTCTACAACATGGAGATCTTTTGAGACAACTCATCAGTAAATTTAAGTTCAGCTATATACCCACTAGCAGAGGAAAGGTATTCCAGCTGTTATTTGGAAATAGAAAAACGTTCAGTTTTTCGTCAGTTATAGAAAAACATTCAGATTTACTAGAAAAGCGCCAGGCATCACTGGAAATAACTCTTTGATGGTGGGGTTCAGCTGCTGAATTTTGTAATAAATCAGGTGTTAGAAGGAAACAAGTCCTGAACTTGTTTCCTTCTTGCAAGTTATGAAAACCTCATTTCGTTTTTTCTCTCCTTAGAAGTGAAATTTTCAGGGTTTTTTTCCACGTAACCAACGGGTAGAATAATAAATACATCCTAAGATTAAACAAGTAAAAAATTCACTTTAGATATTTTTAGTCTTAGTTTTCTCCTTCCAACTACTAATAAAATTGTACTTCGTGTTAACTTAAAGTTACAAGGCATCCTGAATTATCCACGATAATGCTACTTTTTTACTCAGGAATCAAAACCCAGATAGAAAAATGATTAGGAATTGAATTAAATGTCCATGGCTGTCCCACTTGTCCAAATACTTTTATTTAACTTAATTTTTTTCATATTTGTAATGATGGAGTTTTGCAATTGATTTCATTCTTAATTCCTGACGCGCCACTTTTGAAATAGTATGCACTTAAGTATTCTCCAGGACACAATACACTATTTTAGTAATTTCAGATTATCAGTTATAAATTTAATCAAATTTTGATTCCATACTAGCGGCGCCATCTGCTAGCGAATTTTAGAAAAATTGATTGATTTCAAGATTCTATAATATTTATAATACTGGAAGGTAGAGAATAAATAATATAAAAATTCTACTTTTAGACTATTATAACTGTATTTTTAAGAACTGTATTATTTACTCATAAATAGATAATTCACAGTGAAAAATTTTAAAACGATAATCTACACTTAAAAAAAATAAGCTTTCGAAGAAATCTTCTCCCTAGATTTTGCTGCACGTAAGGTATAGTCAGTCTAGCCTGGCAGGAAAAGAAAATGTAGGTCTTTTCTCCTAGAATTACATATATTAATTATTTGTGTTTCGATAAAAGAAGAATTTTTTAAAAAAAATTATGAAGGTTCCTCAAAAGTTAGTTATGTTGCATTTATCTGCAAACGTTGTAAAGATTAACCGTAAATACAGCCCCCGACCTGCCAAAGCACACGGGTGAACACTGAATGACAGTCGTGCGATAGAGACGAGTACTGAGGTCGGGTCCTAATGGCCAACACAGCCTCACGGCCCAATCCCTCCCGTAGGAGGTACGTACTATCACTGGAGGGGGGACTGCGCCTCCACCCCATTCATGTGCCCCGAGGCGGGCGAGTTCCTTCATATACAAACCTGAGCAACTCATCCACACTTAGTGGTGCCCACTTCTATCGGGGGGGGGGTTGTAAAGATTAAGCAGGACCTTTAAAATATACTCGATTTGCTCTCGAGTCTGGTGTATTGCTCTCAAATAATGCAGCCACAACAATAATCGATCTTGGCAAAACGATACTACGATAAACACATGATAAAAGATATAAAACTAAACAACGTAATATGGCTATCAAACAGGAACAACAACTACTGAAACAACGCCCACAATCTAGGCTTTTAAAGGAAGCTGCAAGAAGACTGCGCATGCTCCAGACCCATCCTCCAACGACACAGCTTCTTTGCATCTAACAGTTTGAAGATATGTCGCCTAAAATTCATTTTTCACATCATTCTGAAAATAGGTATGACCGATCTAGAGTCTCTGATTTTTGTTTATTGAGTTTAACAAATGGAGGTTTGATAATAATAAAAAAAAGAGCGAGCCTACAGTTGCAGTTTGTAATCGTTTAAACAAATCAAGTGCCAACTTGATTGTTCATAAACATAAATGAATAAATGAAGATTATTTTTCAGGTAAAAGGCTTAGTTGAACTTTATTACCTTTCCAAATGCGTCAATCTCAAAAGTTATTGCAAGATTACACTTTAAAAGATAATAGTACAAGATTACAATTTAAAAGATAACCATGATAAAAGGATGTATTGATATAGGGCCTGATTGGTTACAGGACCATCTGCGTAAAAAGGCAAGAAAATAATTCTATTTTCATATACATGAAATAAATTAGATTTTTGCGTGTTTTGAATTTATTTATTTATTCTCTCTACTTAAATTCTCAGATAAAAAACAAGGCCACTTTAACTTAAAGATGTCCGGATTCAACCGGTTTTAAAACAGTTTAATTGTTTCAGTTTAATTGTCTATCTCTCCCCATTTGATTATCTGATGCATAATAAACGAACTTTTTACTACTGCATTTCTTTGGAAAATCTTTACATATCAGACAACGCTCCTAACGTTATATACATAATTAGTACTATTTTTTGTCTTTTACAGTACTTTTCAAACATTATTTGCTTTTGAGATGAAACTATCAAAATACAGCTCGAAAGGTTGAACAAAAAATCGTCATCACAGATTAAATTCTCATTAAAAACGTTTCCAGCGGAGACAAATAACAACATGAAGGAACAAATATAACAAACAATATTTTTATAAAACATGTTATTTAAGCATAATAATTTTATTTTAAGCTTGTAAAATATAATAAATATTTTTATCTTTGATATGCATGGGGAAAAATTTCAAAACATTAATGTTGTTGTGATAAAGTTGGAAATCATGTTATACGTTCTAATTTTTGAGAACGCAATTCATATTCTCAAACTAATTCAAAAATATTAAACAGCAGGAGTGTTCTCCTCTCTACTTTGATGTTTACTTCCACAAAATATCGTGTTTTGTGTTGAGTTTCGTCTTATATTGATGACAAAGGATCACACATTTTGTTACATTTCTTCTCTTTGATCGATTAGAATGTTAACATGTCTCTAACATTTCTTCTGTTTGATCGATTAAAAATGTTAACATGTTAGTAACATTTCTTCTCTTTATCGACTGGGTCCAAAATTTTATGTTGATCTACAATTTTAATGCAAAGATATCTTGCTGAAATTCATCTATCTAATTTGTTGCACTTTTCAGTTATAAGCATGCATGCGGATAGACAGACTGACCGACACAAAATTTGTCAACACATTTGGTTAAAAATTTGAACATATCTACAGTTGTGGGGATAAAACCATATGCCAAATTTTATCCAACAAGCTTCAAACATTTTTGAGTTATCGTGATCATATGCATACTTCCAGACACATGGAATTATTGTTGACGGATTTCTTTCAAATTTTGATGAAGATCTAAAATTTTGGTATAAAGTTATGTTCCCAGAAACCCATAATTTAAAAAAATCAGACTCAGGAAGATTGTCAAGGTTGGATTACTTAATGTATGCCCCTGTACTTTGTGGGGTTCCGAGTTCTCGATATGTTTTTTTATAGTAATAAGTTAATAAGTTTAATTTTATGCTTTCATTTAATTTACAAGGTCCGATCACTCAAACTTTCAAATCAAGTATTATTTAAATTTTAGAATATAATTCTAAAAACTTTCCTAATTAATTACCTTTTGCAAATTTTATGTTATGTTGCTTTGTACTTCAAAATTTGTCTGTAATTAATTATTACTTATAATTGTGTTAATTTTTTTTTAATTTTCTTGTAAATTTTTGTAATTTTTTTCTTAATTGTTTTGTACTTTTAAAATTACTTTTAAATTTTAATTCTGAATACTTCTTTACGCGAAACACTGAAACGAATTTTCTTGAAAGTAACCCACATTTAAATGTTTTGTTTCAGTGTTTCAAAATTTGTTACTTAAAATTCCTTATATTGAGATTAAATAAAAATCAATAAAAAAGTATTTGGTTTTGTAAGTAGGGGAGGGTAAAAGGGAAAAGCCAGACACTTGCATTGCCTGAGGGTCCCTAGAGGGTTTCATCCGTTCATGGAGATAGATGCGAAAATTCACAAAATTTTGAGAGATTCACAAAATTTTGAGGTCGAATTTTTTTTACTATTACAACATTCTCTTTTTTTTGCTGTGTATTTTTGAAAATGAAAACTACTGTCTGATATTACTTCAATACGTTTGTAATACTCAGGTCTATATTATGAATAATCTGCACCTTTTTGTTTCCACTTAACAATATTGTACTCCCCTGTGGCATTAGATTGTGTATACAAGTTAGCAGAGGACTTAAAAAACATATTTTCTGTGAAATATGCAAGCTGTATACTCATGTTAAATCAAAAATATTGTTTAGAGCTACCTATTAAGTGATTTATATATGTACTCTTCTTGCCGAAAAATAATCTGCTCTCATGGGTTTATCAGCATATGATATTGATGTTATCCATATAAAAATTCCTGTAATAAAAAATTTTACAATCTTCACCAAAACAACCGTAAGTAACTTTAGATTCAAAGAAAATGCATTTGACAGAAAAATTAGGATTTTTCGTTAAAATTCAATTCAGAGAAAACTACTCTCTTTTTTCGGCAGGTATTACTCTGAAAATTTGTTGCGCTTTTTATTTTTCACGTAGATTTTAAACAAAAGAAATATTGCTAAGTATGCAGAAAATTACTCATTTTATTCTTGTTTATGTAAGTATATTATAACTTTTAGTGGTTTTTATATTACTTTGATCTACATAAGACATTTTGAAAATCTCGAGTTAAAAATATATTATGTACTTCATTTAATAAAAAAAATTCTAATCTTAACTTTTGTTTGTAAGAAAGAAAATTACATACAATTTATGAATTAATGTTTTTATCTGAACTCTTCTTCTCATTGCATTGTAGCTTAACTTGTATTCTGTACTTTAAGTTAGCATGAAAACTATATGAAATTTTATCCTTCATAAACATTCTTTATTACGTTCTTGGTGATCTTACAGTCTTTGAGCACGTTCAAATACTAGTTTTCCCAATTTCAAAATGTCCATGCTGAAAAAGAATTCTTGCTTACTTTTTATGACTACCATTCTTTATAAAACATCTTCCTTGAAGTCTCTCGGAAATCATCATGGAAACAAACGCACATTGTTAGATCTGAAATTATCAATTATTGGGTAACAGAAACGAATGAGAAAGAATATTTTCCACACTGGTATATTAGCTAAAAATATATTTTCAAAAATTGTCTCACGTGTAGCATTATAACTGATCAAAAAGAAAAGTCCATATCAAAATTATAAATAATGGAATTTTTTTAAAAAAAATATTTTGATCTATTCAGGACCACTGTAGTGGAAATTGTCTTATAAATAATTATTTATTACTGAATAGTTCGTTTATTAATAAAATTAACTTAATTATAAATAGACGTGTGAAAATAAATTTTTAATAAGAGTGTTAATCAGATATTAAGTAATTAATCGCGCGCTCGGCTCTTCTAAGTAAAAATTAGGAGAATACATCAAATGAAGATATTGTACTTCGAAAGGTTGTTATAAATAATTAAAAGCAAAGAAGGCAAAATGATGTTCACACTTATTTGCCTATTTTGTGAACTTGAGCTTTCTGTAAAGCTTTATATATTATTTATTTACTATATTTATTATTTATTTATTGACCTAATAGTCTCATAGTATTTAACTTGATATCATTTTAATTTAATTTGACAACTTTTGTGATTAAAATTAGGAAATAATTCCTTATGTTATATCTAAAGAAAATCTGTACTTTCTTAAACGAGTATGTGAAAAAAATATTACCCATGAGTGTTCACTAACAGAGTTACATAAATGTTTTAGGAGTCGGAAAAACTTCTTTGATGATGCGATTCTGCAAAAACATTTTTAAAGGTAAGTTACATTCTGCAAATTACTGCAAAATCTTTCTGTTTTTCTTGGTATTTTTAATATTTTTTTATGAGTTTGCATTTTTCCTCTGTTGTAGAAGGGCACAAGAGTACTGTAGCAGTAGACAAATACAATAAAACAATTCTTCTGAACGATAAAGAAATAGATCTTGAACTTTGGGATACAGCTGGACAAGAAAGATACAATACAATAATCAAAAAGTAAGTTAACTTTTTTAGTGGATTATCATATTAAATTATTTATTTAGTATTCTACTATAGTTTATACCATTGCATTAAACAAAAATGAAAACTTATCCATGTTTTAATAACTGAAAATGTATCCGTTTAAGATACGAGTGATCCGATACATTTTTGACGTATGAATGCAATATCCTTGTCCAAGAAGTGCAGGTATTCTGTTTGAATGCAACTGTGCTGTATTCAAATACAATACGTCAAGATATTCTTTTACAATCAAAGTTGGAAATTGGGGTGTTAAAATTTAACAGTAAAGACACGTTTCCTGTTTGAACAAACTAATTTCAACGTTTACTTAAGTTTGGCGATAAAAATAGCAGGATCTCAAATAATAAGATATTTATTTTCTGATTGTGTGCTATATTAAATTCGTTCCATCCTGAAGTTTGAGTTTGGCTCAAGCTTTTAACATTATTTATTATTAACGTTAGTATTTTCAAGAAAGATCTGTTAGAAATGTAGAGAAGATCTGAAATTTTACTTCGTCATTCCACAAAATTATTGCGGCCGTGGTGGCCTAGTGGTAAGGTCTCGGCTTTGGGGCCTGAGGGTTCCTGGTTGGAAACCCGACTCCACTGAAGATCCGTCGTGTATTGGGCCTGCTGTACGTTAAATCATACATAGGGGGCCAAACGTCCTCCCGCTGGTGTGGTGCAGAAATTTAGAGAGGGGTTCCAGCTCAGGTGTCGTCCTTGTCATCAGACAGAGGTTCGAATTTACGAGGTCCGTCCCGTAAGCTTTCGTGTTGCTTCAAAACGGGACGTTAATATAACTAAACTAAACCCACGAAATTATTTAACTTTCTGTCTATTCTTTCAGGTATTTCAGGAGAGCTGATGGCGTCCTTTTGGCGTATGACATGACAAACCTCGCAACGTTCATGAAACTTTCAAGTTGGTTGGATGAATTAAGACAGCTAAATGAAGAAGCTACGGTTCTCATAGGTAACTAATAGTCTTGCTGTTATTAAACCCCTATTACGTGTAATATTATATTACAAAATTATTTGTGCAAAGATATTTCAGACTTAATTTAGAAATTGTTGGAAAATGAAGCAGTGATGCAGATGTTATTTTAATCATTTATTAAATAAAGGAATTTTTTTAGTTGGAAACAAAGCTGACCTTCTGAACCAAAACCAAGTTTCTAGAACTACAGTGGAAAATTATGCACGAGACGAGGGTCTGGACTTTTGCGAAACAAGCGCTAAGAACAACGAAAACGTAGATGAGGTATGATTTGTTTCGATATCAAATTAATATTAATACTTTTTTGCACTATTTCTTTGGTAAAAATGCATTTGCCTGCGTCATACAGTGATTGCTTTTTATGCACAAATATGTTATATACAACAATTTTTTTCTCTAAGAAATTTAAATCTATACATAACTGCATTTCATTTTCTATGTACCCATAACAAGTTATGATTATATAAAAGTAAACGCATCCCTAAAATAACTGTGTTCTAGTAGATTTTTAAGATCGCAAGCTTAAAAATCAGAGATTCTTTCTTTTCTGTGCAGCAAATAAAACAAATTGCATTTTGGAAAAATATTCGAGCAACATAATGGAATATTTGATAAATTCAGGTGTATATTATCTCCTATAGATGAGGAGATTTTCAAGATATTGCTTTTCCTTCTTTTAAGTTACAGCGTTTTAAGGAAATTTGGAGCGAAGCTCTAAACAGAGTATATTATCAAGACAATAGTATTAACAATAGCAAGCAAATAAATAAATAATTTTAAGGGTTAAAACCAGTGGGTTGAAGGGAAAGAATACAAAGTGCGTGCTCTATTTGCTTCTGTATGCTATGAAGCTAAAAACGAAACGTATTGGGTAAATATATGAAAAAGTTAAAGGGAGAACACTCTTGCTGATCTTTTCATCCTATGTACTTTCAATGCAGAAACTATTTAAAATTTTTTTTGGATATCTTGAGCAGATGGTATCAATTTCTTGAAATTGATACCATCTGCAGGTCTGTTAATCTGTCAGTCGTAGATTTTTTTAAATTTATAGAAGACTTTTAAAACTTTAAGTATATCATTTTTTCTTTCAGGTTTTCCAGAATTTGACACTGAAAGTCCTGGAAAGAAAGCAAATTCCACCATTTTACAAAGGTAGATTGGTTTCTACGGCAGTGCAAACTGACGACAGTTTACCATCTATAATTAGCCTTGACGATGACTTTGGATCAAACCCAAAGAAAAAAAAGAAAGGCTGCTGCTAACAATCATGAGAATAATTCTCCGATAGTATTACATGTTTGATAACAGGAAGCCGT
>BGPR01030392.1:0-18695 GCA_013235015.1 Araneus ventricosus
AGGAAATATGATTTATCTTTCAGGTAGTAAACATCTGAGAGGGTAATTCCCTTGGTTTACATACTTGCGACTGAATGTATCTTCTAACACATGATGCAGCACCAATTGAATACGCTCCTATTGTCTTCAGATGAACGTTTCTGTTAAGTACCTCAGATGCCTGATGGTACCTTTTACAACACTGCCATTAAAACACATTTCCATTTCTTTCTTTTTCTTCATGTGTAGTTACATTCAAGATATTGTCTCCCTAATTCTGTGTTAGAGGAAATTTGATGGTGGGAATATCAGGACGGTAATCCCGTCTATTTGTTCCATCAACTTATTCAATGAAAACTAATATTCTTAAAAACAATAAATGCATACAAATGCTTTCTCTATCTCAGTGGATATTTACCTCCCCTTTCTGTTCAATAGCTTCAAGCAGTAAATAAAAACAGTAAAATAATCCAATTTTTTTCCACATGGCCCCCCAAGGCTCAATCCCTCTGTTGTTGGAGGCAAAAGATGTGTGGGTGGAAGTCCATCTGGATCTTGTGGGGTTATTGCTGGAGTACTGCAAGAACTGGTGCCTGTAAAGAGTAGCTACTGCTGCTGAGAGAACTCATATCTTTGGATGTGATAATTTTTCTTTACTTGCTCTGATAGGGAAGTGAGTGACATGCCGTTTGGAACTGCTCTTCAGGATTTAAAAATTTTTTGGGAAAAATGGGGCTGGTGGCAAGGGTCTGAAACAGGTAGTAAGGATAGCTCTTCCTAATTTTTATCGATTATAATTACAATTATAATAGAATCTTCCGGGGTCGTTTACTTTTCGCATCGGGGGAATAATTTTCATGTTGCTGAATGGCTTCATAATCAATTTTATCAAGATTATAATAGAATTCTGCTGAGACTTTTTTAATAAATTCCTTTAAAGAGATTAGCTTAATTGCATTTCTTATATCTTCATTTCGCATATACCATCCAGAATTGCATATTAGATGGACTATATTATTTTCGCGAATTTCAAACATTCTGATATTTGATTTGGCTGTGGCTCCCCAGATGGGGCATCCGTAAGTAATTATCGGACGTAAGATCGCAGTGTAGACAAGCAATTTATAATTCCAATTCATTTGAGAATCTCGCGCTATTAGAGAGAAAAGTTTTCTTGAGGCTGCACGAAATTAAGTTTTTATTGTTGTAATATGATTTTCCGTGTTAATTTTTCGTCTACTATTACGACAAGATATTTGGCTTGCTAAGATCAGGTCATCGTTTGATTTTTAATTTTAACTATTGGTTTGTGTTTTCTTCTACCTTTGAGAAATACACTAATTCTGTTTTGTTAACGTTAAGGGCAATTTTCCATTTGAGGAACCAGTCGTCCAGTGTCGTTAGATGTTGGTTTAAAGCGGCTGCCGTATATTTATGGTTTTTATTTTTAGCAAGAATGGCAGTGTCGTCTGCGTACATACCTAATAATGTTTTATGCATTTTTGGAATGTCGTTAACATAAAGAGAGAAGAGGTCCGGGAGATTTTTCTTCCTTGTGGAATACATGCTCTCATAATTTTGGCTTCGGAAATGCTGTTACCAATTTTAACTGCGAATTTTCTCTCTTCGAGGCAAGATTTTAGAAGCTGCAGTATATGGGGTGGGGTTTTGTATCTAATAAGTTTATGGATTAGTCCTTTGATCCAGACTCTATCAAAGGCTTTCTGTACGTCAAGGAAGACCGCATCAGTGCGTTCACCTTCTTCAAAGCCACTCGTAGTATACTCGACTACTCTTAGAAATTGGTGCGTTGTAGTTAAGGATTTCCTAAAACCAAATTGTTCCGGGCAAAGGATTTTGTTTTCGGCAAGATCCTCGTTTAATTTATCTAAAATGAAGTTTTCAGTTAGTTTATGGATTGTGCTGAGTAGCGAGATTGGCCGATAATTTTCTGGCTGAGTGGGGTCTTTTCCGGGTTTAAGAATTGGCACAATTAATGATAATTTTCTGGCTGAGTGGGGTCTTTTCCGGGTTTAAGAATTGGCACAAGTACTTCGGTCTTCCACGCTTTTGGAAAATAGTTAAATTTAAAGATATTGTTTATGATTTCTGTAAACTCGAAAATCATTGTGCATGGTAGATTTCTAAGCATTTTGTTGGTGATACGGTCAAGCCCGCATGCTTTTTTAATATTTACATTTTTAATGACTTTGATTACCTCAGAGGGCTGAATGCATTTGAGATTATCAATTTGGTTATTGGTGAATGGGGGGAGGAGAAATTTTCAGTAGATTTTTTGACCTCATTTTCCGTCTCTCTGTGTGATAGGTCGTTAAATGAGAATTGTTTCTGTAGACATAGGGCAATAGTTTCGGCCTTGATAGAGTCTGAATATGCAAATTCATTTTCTCCCAGTAGAGCTGGGATTTTCGGCGCTTTCTTACGCATTATCTTGGCTTTCCTCCAAAGCGTACCGTCTTCTGTGTTCAAAGCTTCAAGTTATTCGGTCTGATCTTTCTGTCTGCTCTTCTTATCTAACTTTTTGATTAATTTCTCAATTATGTTCAATTCCGTTTTAATTAATGGGTTCCTTAGTGTTTGCCAGGCTTTTTTCGTTTTGTTGAGTGTTTTAATCAAATCTTTAATATTCGCCTGGATATATGTTGCAATTGATTTTTTGACCGTTTTAGTCGCGAATCTGTGCGCGTTTTGTAGATTATTAGTAAACTTTTCCACTGCGATTTCAATATCCGTATTGCTGTTTATTTTAAGGGGCCTATAATCAATTTGATTTTTCAGGTAATTTTGGAATTTGGTCCAGTCCGTATGCATAGTCACAAATAATCGTAAATTTTAGTTGAAATGTTAATTTGACTGGGTTGTCGTCGGAATGAAGTTCTGGAAGTTAAATAATCGAGAAGTGGAGAATGAAATCTTTTATTACTAGAAGATCTAAAATGGTTTCTGAGTTGAAACCGAATCTTGTTGGCTATGGTTTGCAAGAATTTCCATTCCCAGAACTTGAGTGAATCTAACTAATTCTTTTCCTCTTTTTGTGTTTATTGGTGACACCGAATTTTGGTGTTTGGCATTGAAATCGCCACAAATGATAGGGTTTGGACCAAGTTGAATAAAAGTTTCCAGGTCTAATGTATAAAGAGCTGGGTCTATATTCGGGCGAATATATATTGAGGTAACAGTGAAGGGGGTCCTTGTAAGATTTAATGAGATGGAGGTAGCTTCAACAAAGTAGAATTGCGGAGTCGGAAATTGGTGGTGGTGTTCATTCATTCATTTCATTAGCTTTATTGCATTTATACAGCTTTTTCATGCATTCATTGTGGAACTGTACGTCAACAGGTGGCAATTCACTGATTGGTAGAATACGATCTATAATAGCTTTCCCCCAATCAGCACCCCTTTTTTCAGCTTGCTGTAATACAATTTCTCTCACGCTGTTCGTTCATACCTTATACACAACATTACGTAGATGAACTGGAAGTCGTTTTTGATGTTCTAAAATTTTTTCGTTATTTCTTATCTCACAGAAAGAAATTTTTTCAAAAAACTAAAAAGGAGTTATTGTAGAATGTGTTATTGGGGATTCACAAATAGATACAGTAGTTGAACCTCTTTCAAAGACGGCAGCTATCAGTTTTGCATTCACATATTTTTTCTGAAATTTTTTATACACCTGTATAGATATTTTATTCGTCAAAATATTCACCTTTCCTTCTTTTCTTTGAATGCTTGCTCGTCGAAATGAGTCCACCCCCTTTTCTTTCGCCTCTACCACTCCATCATTTCCATTCTCTAATTCAGTGTCACAAATAAAACACATTGCCGTGGTACACTCTCTGTCGTATTTAATTTAAACTTATTTAGTTTTTCAAATGCTATGTTCGTAAAAAAAGAGACAATAACAACACGAAGACTTTGAAACTCAACTTATACCATTCTGCTTCCGGTTCAAGAGAACTTTAAGCTCTTTTTACCATGGCTCGTGTTTCCGAGACACCGTGTTATACGCTTTTGGAACAGCAAAGAATCTTTGCTGCTCGAGAGAGTCTGGGGTTACTCGAACATTCTGAGAAAATGTTGGTAAACGACGGATGGAGATCTCAGTACATTTCCCTATGGGTGTTTCTGATTGTGTATCGGTCGTGGGATGCAGATCAAGTCAGATTACAGACCAGAAATATATCCCCAGCGATGCAAGTTTATCAGCGAAGAAACAGAGCTTCAGACAGACGAGTGCATTTGCTGAGACGGGGAGAAATACGAAATGTAAAGCAGGTATGGGACAATAACAGGGCTATGCTGAAGAAAAATTCTTGAGATTTGCTCTGTTGTTCACTGCGCAACCGCGGAAGTGAAAGCCAGGTAATAAAAGTGGTGGAAAGATTTTTGACGAATTTTGTGCAGATTATGTTTGTATATTCATAATATAACTGATAAAATCTCTATTTGAGCAAAGAACTTTACGATAGAAAATGTGTATTAATTAAGCAGAAATTTATTTAGTAAGATAAATAATTTCACCAAGACCGCGGTGGCCTAGTGGTAAGATCTCGGCTTAGGGGCCGGAGGGTCCCAGGCTCGAAACCCTATTCCACTGAAGATCCGTCGTGTATGGGGCCCATTGCACGCTAAATCATACGTAGTGACCAAACATCCTCCCGTTGGAGAGGGGGGGTACCAACTTAGGTGTCGTCATCTGACCGTGGTTGAAAATTACGAGGTCCGCCCCAAATTAGCCCTCGTGTTGCTTCAAAACGGGACGTTAATATAGCTAAAACTAAAAATTAGAAAATTTCGCGTAAACAGATAGGATTGTTTTATGTTGTTCAAGCCGTGCTTGCAGATAAGTCAAGCATTCTCTACACTTCAACCCGTTACAGCACCTACACGGATAGCGTATCGAAAAAATAGTATAGACACAAATTGTAGTAAATTTTGTGTTTATTATTTTGGTATATGATGATAATATAAAAAGTTGATAGTTTTTGAGTTATAAGCAAAAAACTAGGGGAAGTCCATTGTTTTCATGTTTTTTTGGCTATAACTAAAATTCTGACAAAAAAGTTTTGGTGTGAAACCTCAGATTCGTAATCAGGACCCCGAAAAACATATAGGAGCAAAAAATTACAACCCCTCCAGAATTTGTTTTAAACCAACCATTTTAGCACCTAATGACTGGACTATTGTTCTATGTGACTTTGACCTATGCTCTATAACCTTTCTCTGTTAAATGAAGCTAAAACCAACTCAACTGAATTAAATCGATGGAAAGGACAGCTCAATTGAATCAACCATTGTTAATAATAATTAATTAAGGACAGTTAATTAATCGATTACTCAACTGTGACTTTCTGTCACTAAATTAGCTCTATGTGACTTTGACCTATGACCTATGCTCTACGACCTTCCTCTATTAAATGAAACTCAAATCAACTCAACTCAATTAAATCGAGGGGAAGGACAGCTCAATTGAATCAACCATTGTTAATAATAATTAAATAAGGACAGTTAATTAATCGATTACTCAACTGTGACTTTCTGTGACTAAAGTAGCTCTATGTGTCTTTGACCTATGATCTATGCTCTTCTAAACCTTTCTCTGTTAAATGAATTAATTAACTTGAAATGATTTATTAATATGTGGAAATCCAATTAATATACCGCTCACAATGCCGCGTGCGCGCGCATCGACCGCTCAATTGGATACATCACAGATATCACATGGTCACTCTTCAGACGTGAACAAGTGTACGATCAAGATATACCATCAGTAAAAATTGACTTACGACATAAATTAGAGACTAGAAAATAATAAATAGAAAAAAACGCCTTTTCCAATGCATTAAAACAGAAAATAATAATTTTTCTCAAAAATCTGGAGGTCAAAACAAAAATCGTAAAAGCGTGAGGTGCTGAGAACACTAGGAGAAAAATATAAAGCCACAATCATTATCTTAAGAAACGAAATGTTATTAAACATTCATCATATAAAATGTATTATAAATGTGACTACAATTTTAATTTACTTACAGCTTTTCTACCTGCTCCTATCGCATTTCATATTTTTGTTCTGACCTCCAGATTTTTGAGAAAATTTTTTTATCTTTTTTAATGCATTGGTAAAAGCGTTTTTTTCTGAAGTTTTCTTAGATATGTATTTAAACATACATTCGTCACATTAAATATTTTGAACGATTCATTTTTTTCGTCTTCTATAGACCCTACAGTTTCTTAACCTTGTACTTCTATACATTGGAGGACCTCGGTAGCCTGGTGGTAAAGTCTCGATTTCGAAGCCAGAAGGTTCCTGGTACTAAACCTGATTCCACCGAATAACTGCCTTATACGCAGTCTTGGTGCGCGTTAAATCCGTCAGGGCCGAATTTCCTCCCTCTGGTGTGGTGCGGAAGTTTGGAGAGGGGAGCACAGGCTCAGGCGTCGTCCTCGTCATCTGACCAAATACCACGAAATCTGCTCACTTGTACCACGAAGGTATTTATCAAATGTCTGTTTCGCCACTATTTCCCTCCATCCTGGAATATTGCGCATTGGCTCATGTATCTAAAGCCTGGACAAAACCATAATTTAAAAGGAAATTATAGATCAATCAGACACCTGAATAATCTAGGAAAGATCTATGAAAAAATCATTCTAGCCAGAACTGAAACAACGCTGCTCTGATCTACAAATCATTCCTGATGAACAATTTGGCTTCCGCCCCAACCACGGCTGTGTACAGCAACTTCTTCGTGTTACAAACTTAATCACTCATGGATTCAACAACAAACTTTATATTGGTGGAGTTTTAATCGATGTGCGCAAGGCATTTGACAGAAGGTGGCAAAACGGTCTCATTGTCAAACCGTTGAAATACCAATTCCTAATGACATAATGGCCTAATTTACAAGCTGATTGCAAACAAATTACCTCATTATCTGATGGACATCATAATTCTTTTCCTGCGCAATAGAATATTTAAAGTTAAATTAAAAAGCACCCTTTCTGAAACAGGCCATATTAAAGCTGGCACGCCACAAAGAAGTATTCTAAGTCCCCTTCTCCATACTGTTTACACTGCAGATTTTCCTGTGAACAACCACATCACAAACTGCTTCTTCGCTGATGACACGGCAATCCTGGCCCACAACAGCACAACAAAATTTGTTATAAGAACTTTTTAACGTGGACTTATTGAATTCGAAGAACGATGTACGCTATGGCGTGTTGTCATTAACACCGACAATACACGCTCTGTAATGTTCCGTAAAGGACATCAAAGGAATAATCTACAATCTCTCACCTTTTCTGAAAAAGATCTGTCTTGGGACTAGGAGATTAAATACCTTCGTTTAATCTTAGACTCCAAACTTACTTTCCGCAACCACATTAAATATAATACTGATAAATTCTGGGCGAAGGTTCGCGTGATCATACGTCATTTAATCGGTAGAAAATCACCACTTTTCCTCAACAACAAAGTGCTTCTGTTTAAGCAGATTCTTCCTCCTATCCTTACTTATGCACTTCTTATGCATCGCAAATCTAAATACAAATCTCATCTCAAAAAAGTGTACTATGATAAAAATAAGATCTTTGCGAATTATGACCAATTTTGGTATATACGAAACGATGTTATACAATAAAGACCTCTGCTGTGATCAACAGAAATCAAATCCAAGTCATCTAAGGGAAGTTCGAGCAAATAACCAGAAATAATAATCCGATTTAGAACAATTGAATTTACCTAACAATAACTTTATATATCCATTCTCATACGCTGCAACTAATTTACCCTCGAGCCTAAAAAAAAAATCCATAAAGCTTTTTTGCCTTGTTTACCACCCAATTTCCCTATTCCAATTCATTTTGCCCCATTTTCTGATTCACTTCTAGCTATTTGTTCTTGTTTGTTTTGTGTTTGTGTCTTCCTCAATCACATCCAAAGTAATATAAAATTTTCATTGCTGCTATAATTCCATTCTAAGTAAAAGTGCCTCCCTCACTAAAACTCTAATAACAACTAATGTCAGCTCTGTAATCTTTTAAATGCTGCAGTTTCCAAGTATTACTCGAAATCTACATTTTCGCTCTCACCAAAGGAAGCATAACTTTACCTAGTTTAGTTACGTAAATGGTTCACACCGATAAGATCGATAAAAAAAATACGATTTTACTCCTCTGAGCGTGCATTATAGAAAGAGATATCAATACATTATTGTCTGCTAATTTTGTATAATACACTGCCAAAATAATTTTCGAATGAATGTCTGCTAATTTATAAGTTAACATTTTTGAAGGAATAAAAAAGCCCTCGTTATTCTTATTTTAATAAAAAATACAAACGATGTTCATGTATTAAATAATTTTAAAATTTGTTATTAATTATAATTTTTAAAAAAATTAAAAACGATTTGATATTACTGAATTTATGATATAGATTCAAATGCTATTTTTCAATACGTGACTATTTTAACTCTTATTGTCTTTGCTGGTTTGATACGTCTAATTTATAATTATATTGGTAACTCATTTGGGCGGATTTTAATGATCGTTTCATTTTTCAAACACAAACCACAAGATCTTTTTCTCATTGTTGGTTATTCACTTGCCTTTGAGGTTGGACAGCTTATTTAGAATTGAAGACATGGTAAATGTCATATGGCGATGACAAGATTTTGGGGTTTGAGTAGTGAGGGCATTTTCACAGACTATGGTTTTCAAGAAAAATCTTCGGCTTGTGAACATTGTAGGCTTTATTACATATTAAATATTTTGAAAATGTGAAATGAAATATTAAACCTTGTAATGTATGCGCACTGGACATATAATTATGAAACCAAAACGTTAAGAGACGTGAAATTTTTAAACTAATGAACGAGCGCCCGTCTTAATTTTTTAATAATATTGTGAAGCATGAAACAAAAAAAAAAAGAAATCACCTTGGGAAATTGGAAAACACCAGTCCTGAAGAGAATAGACGTAATGAAAGAATAGAATGGTCTTGAGACAATTCTTTAACACCGAATATGAGAACAGGGCATGAAAACCCGTTTGTGGTAAACTACCATAACCATAGGACTACCATGGCTCTTATTAACATTAATATATTTGCATGCTTATGCAGGTTCTTCTCAGAGGAATGATGTCCTTTCTCTTTCACATATTGGAAAAAAAAAACGAAAGAAAATATCTACTAACTTGACCGCAGCCAAGCAATTTTGGATAATTGTTTAAATAACACTATAATGTAAGACATACAGGTTCCCAAACAAAGGATTCCCCTCATTTTAAAATTAAATAACTCTGCAAAGGGGAGATTTATAGAAGAATGAAACCAGTGGTATGTTTAGTTCGAGAACCGTAAAAATCTTAAACAGAATTTGCAAAATATCAAAGGTTTCGAGAGTAGGAAGGTCAGAAATTAGAATCCGAGAAGAAAGTTATAAACTGCCCTCTGCAAGCATGAAAATCTACATATTGAAACACTCAGGATGTGATTTGCAACGATTGCTTGCAAAGGAGATTATGCTTCTTTCCTTCGAATTCTGAACCATGACACAACGTATAGCGCCAACCACGCAACATTTGTAACCTGTTTGGAATTTTCTGTATGAGATTTTCATGCCTCGGACTGAGTATACCCACTAGTTTCATTCTCTATTCTACAATTTACTGTGAAAACTTTCACCCTTACCAACTTATTAGAGTCAAGCGTCACAGAGGTGGGCTTGCCAATAAACAGAAATCAGACTCCTTTCCCTGGTAATCCGAAAAGTGCTCTTACAGGGTCTTGCAAGATGGACTGAATCCATAAACCTTATATACCACAGGACCCTCCTACCTTGTATTAAGCTAATAGAATCTTATTAACTGGAAAGGAAATTTGCAGTTAGTCAAGAATGAACCTCAAGCACAAAAACATAAAATGTAGTATGTGTCTTGTCCTTTTGCCCTGATAATGACATTCCCAAGTAATTCAATACTATTATACGTACGCAGATCGACACAGCACCATTCTGCCCGGAACAGAAATCCCAGATAAATTTATCTTAATCGCTATCTTAAAAAACTTGAGAACTGTTCATTAAACAAAAATAGGAAATAAATTCGTCTCAAAAAACTGAAGCTCTTATGTTTTACAATGCGCGGTTACTCCAGTTTCCCCTATTAAAATCATTGACAAATTATCTCTGGTCTCAGAATGTGTATTTATTATTTCTTATTCTGATTGCAAAATTTAACTTTGGAGTCTCTTATTTCATCTACCTTAAAAATAAATTCAGAGACACCTGCGAGTAAACCTTTCCCATTAATACCCTGGAAATCTAAAATTCCTTGAGAAAAGAAGTTACTTGTTTACAACACCCATTTGCGTCCCATTTTAACTTATGCCTGCAATCTTGGGGTTATGCTGCTAAAACCAACAGAAAATACCTGACGTTCTACATCACTGGTGATCTGGCTAATAATCTGCAATAAAATGGTATATCTCCAACACCGAAATTGTAGCACTAACTACCTCTTCTAAAAGTACGTTGTCAAATTGCAACAGTAAATTCTTAATAGTCTCTGACACACGAAAATGCAGCAATTCAACTTATTCCACCATATCCCTGATCCCAAAATAAAAAAGACCGAGAAATATTCTCCCCTGTGATAGTAACTTTCCCCTCCTCGCGTTTTGTTTATGAGCATTTCAACGAGTAATACTTGTACCTCTTTCTTCTCACGGCGGTCCACGGCCTTCTCCCCCTGTAGCCAAACACATAAGCTCAATTTCACTCTGCTCCACTTGTCTGAAGATCTTCTGTGCCAGCCAAATTTAGACTCATTTTTTCTTATAATTACCGTGCGAAGGACCTAACTTCTAAGAAGATCCAATAAACGTACCTCACCGCCATGCCTTTCCTCACTACAGAAATGAACTTCATCTATCTCTCGCCGTGTTGGACCTAGTGTACCTGCTGACATTTGAGGTAGCCCTTTGAGGCTGGTACTCCGTCAAGAACTACAACCACCTGCCGGCAACATTTGTGACTAATTTTTAATTTTTCTGTATGAGATTTTTTATGTCTCTCGGATTATACTCACTGGTTTCATTTAGCGATCTCCTTTGTACGAATATTTAATTTTTAAATGAGGGAGTGCTCGACATGTTGGACACCCGTATCATCAAGATATTCACAGCTGCTTCCACTGGACCAATCGGACATATCTTCCGTGCGAATCTCATATTGGTAAGAAAAGGAAATCACATGTCTGTTTTGTCGAAGACTTTTATTTATATCCATAAAATGGAAACATTATAGATATTTATTCATTAATACTTATTAAGCCTCTATTGTCGATTCATACGTTGATGAAACATTTCGGGAATTCTGCGGATTGCATTTTAGTATGTATCTCCATTTTAATAATGCTGACGGTTGTCAATGGTAAGACGCTGGAAAACTAACAAAAGGAAAAACAACTCTATTCAAACAAAAACACTGAGAAAATTTGTTTGCAGAAAAAATTTAATTATAAAAATAAGTAGACGTCAAATTGATCTACTGCGTATTTTGTGCTAAAATTACCTCAACAATGGCGTGCCGGAGTGTAGTGTGGCGCTACAGGGTCATACATTATATTTTTCGTCCTCTCTCCCCGTCATCTATGCGGCAAGCTAGGCTGAAACTAAACGTGCTCGGGTCATGGAATTTCTGTCATTCTGTTCATTTGAGGAATGTCAGACATCGCTGTAGATCCACAAGCGTTTGACGCTGGCAAACCTCACATTTAGCTCAGAACAATAGATCACAGGAAATGGAGTTCAGTTATGGCTACCTTTCGAGAAGGCAGAGTTTTTGGACTGTTTTCCATATTCGCCGCCGAGAGGCGCTGCCATCTTCTGTTTCATTTTGTGTAGCGGAAATTCTTCGTATTCATTCCTAATCACAGAAAACATAGTTACGGAAACGTAGCACAGCCATGAAATGAAAAGATTTGATTTGCGACGAGTCCCAACAGGTGCGTTGCCCAGAAGTTAAATAATTTAATCAGTTTAGAGGTAAAGTTAACATTGAACTGAATACAAATTTACATTAACAATAAAAAAGAAGCTCAGGGTATTTAGAGAGAGTTTTATTTTTGGAGTTCCGCCTTAATAGTTCTGAGAAAACATTTAACTTTTCTTGGATTGTATAAACAGTAGTCATATTTTTAAAAGCTCTCGGGACGAAAGGTAAATCTTAAAAAAATCTGCTACATGTCTCTGTTTCCCCGGAAACAGGGCCGGCTCCAGGGGTGTTCAGCCAATGCTGTGGCACAGAGCGCGCAGAGCGTGTAGGGCGCTAATTCATAATCATATATTTGAATAATTGCGCGCGTTACATGGCTGCCAACTCGAACACAATAGCAAGGGAAATAAATTTTTAATATACAGTAAATCTTTTTACCATAATTGAATCACTTACTACATTTAAATCTTAATAATTATAGTTAATAATTATTGTTAATTCTTTTAGAATATGTGAAAGTATACGATATATACTAGGGAGGGCACAATAATTTCGCACAGGGCGCCGAATGCTTTAAGTCGGTCCTGCGCAAAGAAGTTCAACTACTATAATTATGCCCCCTGTCCTAGAAAAGACTCAAAAGTACCCCAAAATTTCAGATTAATTTTTTTCTTCCAATTCAAAATTTTCGACCGCTCATCTTGCTTAGTTCAATTGCAAAAAAAGAATGATATTTTAATTATATAATAAAGAAATTGCAGAAGAACCGGAAGAAGTAAAGAATTTCAATAATAATATACCTTTTGTGCGCAACGCAGCAGCATCCAGTTATTGCATTAATAATATTGTCTGTAATCAACTAACCAATTAAGATACAATGATACAGTAAAAATCATGCCTCAATACAAATTATAACACATTAAAATGAAACAAATAAAATGAGAAAAAATGAAAGGGAACTAGAATGGTGAACTTTTTCAGTGCCTCTCGCCATCGGAGTTCTAAAATGCTTTTTCAAGGGAAATTCATTTTTGTTTCATTTTCTGTCCAGGGAATGACTTGATAGTCAAATAATATTCCTTCTGTGGTCAGAATTGATCCAATAATTGAAATAATGTAGGAAAAACCCTTCTGAAATAAGAAAAACTTCATAAAGTCTTCTTGAACAAATCCAATAAAAAAAAGAAGATAAAATTAGCATTACCTTTTGCGAATTATACCAGTAAAAGCAATGCCATCTAATCAAATCAGAAACAAAGGATATTAAGTCTAGAAGCTAGCAAACCTAGCTCCATCTATTGATAAAAATGTGAACTAAATTAACAGATATTGAGAAGCTAAAAGAAATGTAGAAAAATAATTTTGAAAAATGAATTAACACCAAATTATTCCTTCTGAAAAGTCTGGTTTCACTGAGAGGCACTAAATTACTCATCCCTTGAAAAATGGCTAAGACGTTGGAGGATAGAACCGAAAAGAGATAAGACGAAAGCCGGAATATTCACCATGCCAATCTCAGGTAACATTATACCCTCTACACCTTTTTACTTTCTCGGATTCGAAGTATACAAAGAGAATGAATTGTAATCGTCAAAAAATTCGAACTGGAGATTTTGATGAATCTCCAGTTTTACATCTCCCTGAGGACGAAAAACACAATTTTGCAATATGTCTATGTGCGTGTCTGTTAATACGATAACTCGAAATATATGAAAGCTAGAGGAGTGAAATTTGGTATGCGATTTTTACATATATTTTGTAGGTTTCTATCAAATTTTGGACAAAATCAGTCCACGAGAAGTCTGTCTGTCCGTGTTCATCTGAACAGACTAACTCAAAAACTAAAATAGCTAAATAGATAAAATTTGGTACATGGTTTTATCATCAGCAATGTAGGTCCGTATCAAATTTTTGACTACATCCTTCATAGGGTTGAATGTATGTCGGTATCTTTAATCTCATACAGGTGACAGTTACAATTGATAAATTTACCAAAATTAATTTAAATATTAATTGAAATTAAAATAAAAACTATTTGTTTGCATTAAATAGAAAGACGCATATGCAGCTACATCTAATGAAATACAAAGACAAATAATAGAAAAAATATTAATTTGAATTAAAAAGAAACAGATAAGTAAACAATAATAATAATGAAAACAAGATACGTTTTTGCGCGCAAACGCAAAAGCAGAAAGTAATTGCATCAATAAATTTTTTTCCAAAGATAACACAACAAAACTATAGTATAAAATAGCAAAGATTCTCTAATAAGTAAACACTTAATAAAAATTAAAAATTATTCAAAATGGTAAAGAACTAGAATGGCGCACTCATCGGAGACCACACGCCATTAGTAGTTCTAAATTGGACAAATCTTCTGTAGAAGGGAATGACAAAAGTCAAAATGTAATCCTTTCTGTGGTCTGAATTTGTCCAGCTACCAAATAAAGATTTTACACATACAGGTGAACACGATAATTCTTTAACCCTATTACATAGATAAATGAAAATTGACGTGTGGTCTTCTTATCTTAATTGTAGATATGTGTCCAATTTTGATTTCAAACGGATGAAAAAAAGGAGTTCTAATCGCATAATGATTTTCTTTACCTTACGCAAGGCCATTTGCTTATTGAGGGGAATCCACCTTTCGCCTTGGCGTGCTTCAAGGAAAAGTCGTTTTATGCCGTTTGCCTTCTTTTTTCAACCACCTGCATTAGGGACGCTTGGTGTGTTTAACAACAGCTTGGATTATTTTTTTCTCCACATGTGTCAGGGAATCGTCCATGGTACTGCCGTTCTGCGTACTTTTTTCCACCCATGTTAAGACGGATACTAGAAAGTTTTGGGGAGACCACTCCCGCTTGTTAAAGATAATATTTCGTGGATAATTTAAATCAGATATATACAGGGTGTCCGAAAACATCGTTTACAAATTTAACGATAGTTACAGAAAAAGTTTATTCTTGCAAACGCAAAAGTTGACCACAACAGAGTACGCTTTCTCAGAATGTGAAATGAATTAAAAAGAAAGACACCAGTCAAAGTGTGCAACACTGGTTAAAAGGAAAACAAATTAACAATGCGACAACAAAATACAGTAAAAAACCGTTTATACGTTTCTCATTTATACGTCGTTTAGATTTATACGTCCGCTTCATCACATCCCGATTCATTCGTCTTCATTGTAATGATAATGTACTTCGTTTATATGACGCAAAACTTCGATTATACGTCGTTGCCCCCTTCTAAAATGTGCAAATTTCCTTCTTTCTAGTATGTGAACTGTGTTAAACCTATCATGACTTTTAAATTATCTAAATTATTGATGAATTAATAGAAAACATAATGTCTGGGGCTAATTTAAGCGATGATTGAGATGTTATTCCACCTTCCTTCCAAAACGAAATGGATTCTATTGAAAAATTTCGAAGTTATTTCGTTTGTCAAAAGAATTGTGAAAAAAATTCAATGAGCTTAATTAGTTTCATAATGATATACTTAATACTCACAGACAATTAACACGTCTGGCGACGGTTAAAGAGTTTCTTAATTAAGCGCCTACCTGCATGCACATAATTTGCATTTATATAATTAGTACTCAAGATATGCAACAAAAGTATGATTTTTCTCACTTTTATGAAAAGTGTTTAATTTTAAAATTCAGTTATTGATTTTCATGCTATGTAATATTATTCGAGTACTAAATTAAAACATTTTAAAATTAACACTTTTAAATGAATTTGAATGAGTAGCATTACACTTTTAATAATCAAAGTTGTTTATTAAAGTTTCGATTATATTTTAATTTAATTTATTAAAATTTCGACATATATTTAGTTTTGTAAAAATTCAGAACTCTGTGTAATTTTAAAAAGGGAACAAAAATAATTTTTTTAGACAAAATGTGACTGTAACTTATTCTAGTTAGATACCAAGATTTAAAAAATTATACAAAAAAAAACGAATATTAGAAAAAGTGCTTATTGTCACTTTTGATAAAAACTTCATGAAATATTTGACTGCTATAATGGTAAGCACAAACATTCTTACAATACCCGAAATATTTCCTCTCTAACCATTGTAACGAATATCCAATAATCAAATTTCCAGTCGCATGGTACTCTTGTCCTGTGAATTCCAATATCAAGACATTCCGTCTAAGTTACTTTGCGCTCCGTAGCCACTTCTACTTGTGAGTGACGGATCATCACATATGAATCAACACAAAGTTTCATATCTTTACTAGTCATCTGAATAGACTACTGTAAATTCAACTCTATGCTTTGTTAATTAGTGAAATCGAATTTGTTTTCTAGTTCGCAGTTACACTTACACTATATGCCCAAAAGTATCCGGACACTTGCAGATTTTCACATTTTTTAGAATTTCTCCGTAATGGTTTAACCGACTGCCTTTAAACTTCGGACATATAAAGAATGAACAATAACTCACATTTTACATTGAAGATTCGGTCCTGAGGGCAATTAGGGGACCGTCTACAAACTGATGAAGACAAAAACGTTTTTGGCCCACTCCGCTTCACAGAATACTGATAACAAGATGAAACTTTCAGAAATGGTAATTTTTAATGTGCATAATATTTACAGGAATTTTTGTAAGCTCAGCGCAAATATTTGGGAAGATATAAAGGTTTTCTTAAAAAATCTCAAATTTTCCCACCTGTTTTTTGCTTATAACATGCAGAGTATTCTGTTATATTATACGACACTTACCGAAAAGGTGACAATATGTTAGAGACGCATTTGTGTAAAGTTTGGAAAAGAATTGTTGAATATTACAGGAATTATGACCATTTTTAGTAAATAGTGTTTTACTGCGCATGCGCGAAACATAGTGTAATTTTTCTTTCACAAATCTAAAGCCAGATATATAGGGCAACTTATATAGAAAAATTCAGTTCAATATCATTAGTATTCAGAAAGATATCGGCATTACAACGAGCAGAATTTTAGCTCCTGTCGAAGAGAAGCTAAAAGATGAGGGGTTGTACACAAATTGATATTTTTAAACTTATATCTTTAAATAGTTATATTGAATTGTATAGTGGTTAGAATTTGCTGAATACCCATGAACACATCTAATATTCGTAACGAATAAAAAAGTATATATGTAGAATTATTAAAATATTTTAAGAAAAGAAATTAATTAGATAAAAAATCGTTTCGCCATAAAATAAATATATTTAAAAATATCGTTTGGCCGTAAAATTGTAATATGTAACTTGTTAATAATCATGTAAATAATATAATTAAAGTAATAAAATTTTTGTTATTTATAGTGCCTAATTAGCTGGAATTTAAGTTATGCACGTAATTGATAAGTGTTCATGGGCATGCAGCAAATTCTAACCGCTATACAATTCAATATAACTATTTAAAGATATAAAATTTAAAAATATCAATTTGTGTACAACCCCTCATCTTTTAGCTTCTCTTCGACAGGAGCTAAAATTCTGCTCGTTGTAATGCCGATATCTTTCTGAATACTAATGATATTGAACTGAATTTTTTTATATAAGTTGCCCTATATATCTGACTTTAAAGTTGTGAAAGAAAAATTACACTATGTTTCGTGCATGCGCAGTAAAACACTATTTACTAAAAATGCTCATAATTTCTGTAATATTCAACAATTCTTTTCCAAAGTTTCACACAAATGCTTCTCTAACATATTGTCACCTTTTCTGTAAGTGTCGTATAATATAACAGAATACTCTGCATGTTATGAACAAAAGACAGGTGGGAAAATTTGAGATTTTTTAAGAAAAACTTTATATCTTCCGAAATATTTGCGCTGAGTTCACAAAAATTCATGTAAATATTATGCACATTAAACATTACCATTGCTGAAAGTTTCATCTTGTTATCTTTATTCTGTGAAGCGGGGTGGGCCAAAAACATTTTTGTCTTCATCAGTTTGTAGACGGCCCCCTAATTGCTCTCAGGACCGAATCTTCAAATTAAAATGTGAATTATTGTCTATTCTTTACATGCCCAAAGTTTAAAGGCAGTTGGCTAAACCATTCCGGAGAAATTCTAAAAAATGTGAAAATCTGCAAGTGTCCGGATACTTTTGGGCATATAGTGTATTTTAACTATTGGGAAGATGTCTAATTTTACCACTGGTATTGATTGAGCCACTAGTCTGGAATGAGAGTAAGGCGCCACCTATGTTTAGTTAAAAATAATGAGGTGCGTTAATGTTTTGTATCAGTCAGAGAAATTCCTTTTCGAAAATAAGGATTAAATGCTCAAGTTTGAATATTTCTTTGTATGTTTAGTCTGATGCCGAAGTAACCATACCAAGTTTATTAAAATTTCTTAAGATTCTATTGCCTTAAGTTTATAATAAATTTCAGATCTATAATGCACCAATTTTAATATAAAACAAAAATTTAAATAAAGTTTCGTTCTATTTGCATTCCGCGTCACTTTTAGGCACACAATTTTAAAGACGAATCAAGATAATATTAATCTTGATTCAATAATATTATTATTCTATCAGAAAAATGTATGCAAACGTTTCTGGTCTTCGATGGCAATAGATGTCATTCTTGAAAATTGTAAAATAGTATTTCTCAGCGAGCTTTGGAAAAAAATTGCAAGGGAAAAGAAATTGTCCCTACTGCGTCGAATTTGTAAATCGTTTCAGAAGAAAGCTCCTTAAAAT
>BGPR01030395.1:0-18694 GCA_013235015.1 Araneus ventricosus
ATTCCATAGATGATGCCATAAAATAGCTAACTCCTCTGTCAGAACAACTATTCGGAGCTATTATGAAATGCCCTATGATTCTAGTCGCTTTCAAAGCCAATATATCCTTAAACATCTAAGTAGGTCATGGCTACATTGGCCAGGCATTTAATATACCTTATTTAATTTAGACACTGACAATGAATACAAATCTGTTTTCACAGAAATTAATGAGCAGATTTTATCGTCGGGAGAACGGGATAAATGTATGAAGACGAAAGTTTAGTGAGTTCTTGTAATTTTTGTAGTTAAATGGAAGATCTATATTTCATTTATCTTTTTAATAGTTCTTATATATTTCTTTACGTTCAGAGCTTTTTGAAAATCCGAGTGTGTAAGTTTTAAAATTTGTAATTTATATATATACAGTTCTATATGAAATGAATAAACAACTCGTATCTGCTCTTATGTATTGTAAATTATAAATATACAGTTCTGTATGAAATGAATAAACAACTCATATCTGCTCTTATGTATTGTTAATTTAGAAGACACACACGTGAAATTAAAAAAAAATTATGAAATGCAAAATAACCATCTAGTAAAAAATTTGAATCCTGAAGCAAGAAATTTAAAAGAAATAGATTAGATTTAGCAAAGTGATACAATTTTTTAGGGGAACAAACGAACAAAAAGATATTAATATTTTTCTCGAATAAAATGTAAAGTGCTTCTTTCTTGAACATGGAAAAAATTAGAACACTGACTTTTTTTATTTGCGGTAGAATAGATTTCTAGTGACATAAAGCTCATTAGAGAAAGAACAACAACTAAGAAAAAGATAAAATGTTAAAATGCTCTAATAATATTTTATGTACATAACTTCCATTTTCGGAAAGGAAAAGTTCACTTCAACTTCTGAGATGGAACTAAGAAGAATTATGCTCATTTCTGTAGATGAACGAAATAAATTTGCAACAGATAATTTTATGAATACGATTCTTTTGGCCTCAGATTAAAAACTTTCAAAGCAATTCGAAAAAAATATGCATTTTTCAAAGCGGAGATTTCATTTGACGTCATTTTTTGAGTAAATATTGTAACTATTCAAAAGAAGATATCTCTTGGAAACGGGGACAGCTACAAGTATCACCAACATGTGACTGTGTGAAATTCATCTACGAATTTAATTTATATTGTTTATTATCTATGTACCTATGCATAATCCATTTTAAAAGAATGATTTTATCACTATCAACACTGACACAGTTTTCCTGAGCATATTAGCGAAAAGTTAGCATATCTATTTGTTTCTGATTTTTCAGATGAACTGCTATGGGAAAAAATAATATTTGCCAATTATCTGAAATATTCGAGGTTAAATCTTGCATTTCATTTAATGTTTACAACCGGGTAGCTTATTTAGAGAAAACATTCTTAATCAACTCATTTAAGTTCAACAACTATTTGATGCATACTTATTTAATTTTGAGCTCAACTCAGTTCTGAACTCTTTGAGTTAGAGAGCATTTAGCTAAAAACAGATCTTATAATTAAAAATTACTTTTACTTGAGAAGGTGGTACGAGGAACACCACAGCAAATGGTATAGCCAGAAAAGAGTTGTAAACGTTTATAAATAACTATCTGATATACACGGCGTTGCTCAGGATAAAAATATTTTCAAGTCCAAGTACTTATAACACTTTCAACTTAATAAAAGAGTTTTTAGCGGAAACGTCTTTCGTTGATTTTCGTTAATACAAAGACCCTTTGGACCAGCAGTGAAACACCCTCTTTCTTTTTTTACTCCTTAGTTTGAACCGCTTGGCAAGAATCTCGTAGTCCTTCGTACTCCATTTTCCCTTTCCCATCATTGCTACGAAAACAACATAAAGTCTTTCATATCTTGGATTTTATTGCCATCATCCGGACTACAGTTCTCTTCTTTTTAGTGTTTTTGTCACTGACCGGAAAAAAACCGCATAGTACTCTTTCTTTTCTCCCTCTGGTAGAAAGCGGGCTCAATAATCTTGAAGGATTTTATACACTCATTATGATTATTTAAAAAATTGTAAAATTAAATGAAACATCACGTTAAGAGAATAATTAACAGCATTGTATTGTGGACCAAACATTTTGAAAGATATATACTCTACGAAATAAAAGCGAAAACAAAAATTCTGCTTTCTATTAATATTCAAAGAATACAATATTTTTATCATAACTTTTACAGTGGTAAAAATACGGGAATGGAGGATTTGATAAAACGATCAATGATTTGAATTTAATTACAGTAACAGAAACCATTGTTACAAATTGCGTATGGAATAAATTTGAAACTTTTATTAAATTAAGGAAAAGAACGCATGACATTTAAATTTAAATCATTAAGAATATAATTTTCTGCTCTTTAAGATGGTATGTAAATAATATTCGTGCAAAATATTTTCTGAAATTATTGGCAAAATACTGAGGTAAAACGCCGAAAATTGGCTTAATTTTCGTTATTTAAATAAATATCTTATTTAATATCTTAGGAAGTATTTTTCTGAAAGTTTGAAAAAGTAGAATTAATCTAGGAATGGACCCAGAATGGCATGTGCAAATTTCATGTCAAGACTATTCACCGTTTAGGAGTTCTTCCGACAGATAGACCGTTAAAACATCTCTTTTTCCTCCTCCCTTTGTCTTCTTCCTACGATAGAAACCGGACTAAGTAACCTTGAAGGCTTAGCACACACTGATTAGGATCATTTCAAAATTTGTGAAAATTAAACAAAAACATCGAGAGAATAATTAATTTACGTCATTGGATCACGGTGTAACCGTATTAAAAGGTGTAAATTAAAAAGGCGGCTCTTTAAGATGGCATAAAAATAATTTTTGTCTCATAAATATTTCAGAAGTCTTTGGCAAAAAATGTCTAAGCATTAGGCTTAACAGCGGCTGATTTTCGTTTTTGAATTAAATATCTTAAGAACTAATTAACTCTGAAAGTTGAAAATGGCACCGTTGACCGAAAAATGTTCTCTAGAAAGTTGTGTGCAAATTTCATGTCGCTATGGTTCACAGTTTAGGAGGAGTTCTTGTGACCGACAGACAGACCGATAGATACATGTATTTTCTGTTTTATATGATAGATAGTGGTTAGTATGCTTTCAATGGTTTTTACAACTATTAGGAAAATTGTATTAAACCAATCAAAACTAACAACATATGCTTGATGGTTCATTATGGACAAATTCCAGTAGCTTCTAAATTTTTAATACAGCGTATTAAGCCTACTTCTTGCTCTAGCGACTTGTAAGACAGCTCTAGGATTTATTCTTGGCTTAGGAATCGTGTCTTTATGAACTTTGATTGATTGAAGGGGCTTACGGGAATTACAGCTGCAAAGGTATCATCCCCTATTCATTCGAAAATTCTTTTCAATCAGCTTCGAAACACAAAGGAAAATTGCCATCAAATGACAGACCAAACTATTGCCGAGCCGATTCGGTCAAGACAAAAAAATGGCGCCCTACTATAGCTAAGCCTCCATCTTCTTTCCCTTTATGAACTTTATGAGATAATATATTCACGAGCCGTAAAGAGTGATACATTATTCGCGAGAATTCTAAAATTAGCGAGCATTCCGCGCTTTGGATTTAAAGCAAAGAAGTAGTAATGCGCGATTTAACTAGGTGGATGATGCAAAATTCCACAATAATCCTGTCTGCTTCAAGCAAAATTTGTGAAATCTTTTAACAAAGACTATTAATTAAGTCACACAGCAGACATATACATTCTTATAATATTTAGGCTTGATTTTTAAGACACAAGTTTAAATTTTATTTAAAACATATCGCTTTTTTGTTTTACAGATTGTTCTTTATTTTGGTTGTTTCTTACATTCTGTATGCATTTGAGCTTAATTTCAGGAATAGGGAACAAATTATAGTTCCCTTTCACTCTCTAAAATGCTCTTAAAAGCAGTTTGAAATTTTATTTAAATTAAAATGTTAAATCGTAAGAAAATGTTCTTTTCAATGTAAGCATAGAGACAAAATGGAATTCCAGATATTTTTTCAACGTTCCTATTTCACTTATGAAATAGGTAAAAAGAAAAGCAAGTCTACTCCTAATGTATATTGCTAAGACATTTTTAAATGGTTTGCGGCATTCTTTGGATTTCTGGTAAAATGTATTAATTCTTACTTTTTAAATCTAGTTTTATTGTTTCTGTTCGTTAAGAGAAATAAATCAACTGTGAAAAATGATCATTTCTCCTTAAGATTCAATGATATCAAGTAAGCAAGACTTCATGTGGTAGAGAGGGTTTTTATATATTTGGCAATAAGTCTTAAAGAATTTCTCAAGATGTTCTTTTACGTGAAATTCCTATAGTTGTTACAGCACTTTAAGCTCTGATAAAAAAAAGTCGATTGTGAGATGTTTTGTCTCATTTTGACATGTCTGAATATTTTCAAACATGCATTAAAGGACAATTTTTAAATCTTTCAGATTACTAGCCGTGGATTGAATTTGGTTACTTTACATTTTACGTGTTATACATTTCTTCAATTATACAAAATTCCTATTTTCTAACCATTGGCTCAAATTTAAACCATCTATTTTTGTCCGGCGTGTAAATGCAGTTCATCTTCATTCCTTTTAAAAATATCTCTATCTTTATCGAACTCATTTTCAGTATAAATCAACGATGCTTCAGAGGAATTTCAGTGAAACATATTATAAAATTCAGGCGATTTAAAATTTTATGAAAAAAAGTACTCGCATAAATTGCTTAGATTTAGGAAGAGACTGCGATATTAGTTTAGTTTAGTTTAGTTATATTAACGTCCCGTTTTGAAGCAACACGAGGGCTATTTTGGGACGGATCTATAACTTTCAACCTCGATGAGAAGACGAGGACGACACCTGAGCTGACAACTCCTCTCCAAACTTCAGCACCACACCACTGGGACGACGTTTGGCCCACTAGGTATGATTTACCGTACAACAGGCCCAAAATAATGAGGGTTTTGGCGGCGGGATAGAAACGGGGACCTTTCGGTTCCGAGCCGAAGATCCTAACCACTAGACAAAAGGAATTCCCTATGTCCGGAGGCGGATATTGGCTAATATACATCAGAGTAAGATGCCGTAGCACGGTGCGCCACAGGAGCAACCCCCAGCTTGTTTGATATTATCTGAATATCAAGGAAGCGATGTGCTGCGTGCATATGCGCAGATTGCTGCCGCGCAGGCACGTACAGACTTTGTGCTATGAAATGGTCATAGACTTTGCGTGCTGTGAAATGTGTCATAGGCTTTGAATTGGGAGAGCTGCGTTGCTGTAGGAGTTGTAGTGCTGTCATCTGGTGAATGTAGCAGAAGATGGAATTGACCTGATCTTTGGTGCTGCCATCTATTAGTGGGATTGAAAGTTGTTGCTGCGTATCACGTCCGGGTCACCACTTTGGCGGCGGGATAGAAACGGGGACCTTTCGTTTCCGAGCCGAAGATCCTAACCACTAGACAAAAGGAATTCCCTATGTCCGGAGGCGGATATTGGCTAATATACATCAGAGTAAGATGGCGTAGCACGGTGCGCCACAGGGTTCTTGCATAAATTGATATTTTTTTAAACATGAATCTTGGAACAATAATATTAATAACAGGCCCCCTTACACGGCTGATCTTCAGTGGAATCGAGTTTCGAGCCTGGAACCCTTCCGGTACCGAAGCCGAGACCTTACCACTAACCACCCCGGCCCTTGACTTTGAGTCTAATAAAATAATGAATAGTATCCATCTTAGGAAAAGAATAGAAAACATATTCCTTACTGGTAGGTTAGCATTTGTTATAAGATAACACTATCTTTCTCTATAAGAAAAGATTAACATATTTGACAACATTTAGTTTGTATTGATTTCTGCAATCTCTTAAAAAAGAATTCTCTCTAAAAGAAAATTCATTTGAAAAAGTAAAATTCATTTTAACATTCATACTGACTGTATAATTAAATTTGAGAAGATACCTTTTAAATAAAATGAAATTCAAAAGTTTGTGACATAATTCTTGAATAAAACAAATGTGAATGTTGATTCTTTGTGTAGTAAAAACCAAAGATTTTACCTTCCTTTTCAGACAACAATCCATTCCATTCAAATGCATTCTTTTTGAAAACTCCATTTTAAATGAGCGTGAAGAGATAATTCTTTTATTGCATTGTTTTCAGGTCTAGAGTGTTTTCAAAGCTTCGCTTGTCTTTGAAATCTTATTTTGAATTGTTTTTTTATTTAAATTAATTTACCGACACAACAAATCTCAATTCCAAGAAGACGAACTTTAAATGTAAAAAAAAAAGATTATTCAGCAATTCTTCCGACGCACAAGATAAATATAGTACTATTATCTCCAGTTAATGTTGCAAGAGCGCTGCAATCGAAACAATAAAAAAATGCAAAGCTCATTAACCTGTTTAAAATGAATTAAATCTTTTATCTCATTACTACGTCCTGTGTTTGCGTAGAATGCGTAAATCCCGGATTAACAGACTGATGAGCAAGAAAAAAGAGGACTTGGATTTTTAAAGTGTTCCGCATTTCCTTTTAAAAATTTGTAATGACTGGAGAAGTTTGTTTATATACATTATTATTAAGTAAAAGAAATATTATCCGGATAAAATTTATTTTTCATGTGGAGTGTAGTGGTTTAAAAACCGAAGATTTGGTCAAGAATAAAGTTACTTGAAGTAGAATCTCTTTTTCTAGACAAGCAGTTGTCAGCAGCCTGTTTTCAAGTAATCTTTCTATTTTACGAATTTTCTAACTCATATACTGGGTGGTGCTCGGAGTCTATTAACTTGTGAAAATTTAAACTTGTGTTTCGCAGCAGCATCTTTCATTCATTTTCGTCCGACCTCTCCCCCTTGTCGTCTGTCCTATCGGTCAGCATTTCCTTTTGTCTCCACAATTTGAACCACCTGGCATGAGTTTAGAAATCCTTGAACTCTACATTTCATTACCCATCATTACTACGTCGACAACAGAAGCTCCTTAATATCATGATTTCTATTACCATCATCGAAAGTACCACCTTCTACCGTCTTCTTTTTGGTTCTATGTGCCTGATTGGAAAAACATCCGATAGTGTTCCTTCGTTTTCTCTTTAGTTCCTCTCCCTTTGGAATCGGACTCAATAACCTTGAATGTCTTTACACATTCATTAACATCATTTAAAAGTTTGTCAAAATTAAATGAAGCAACGCATAGGGATAACTATTAATTAAGGTCATTGGATTGCTGTGCAAACATATTGAAAGATGTACATGCTACGAAATAAAAGTGGAAATAAAAATTCTGTCTTTTTGTTAATATTCAAAGAAAGCAATATTTTTTATAACTTTAACAGTGGCAAAAACACGGGAATGAAGGATTTTATAAAACAAAAATTCGGTTTGAATTTAATTGCAATAATAGAAAGCTTTTTTACAAATTGTGTTTGGAATGAATTTCGAAATATTTATTAAAATTGGAGGAAATGAACGTATGCCATTTTAATTCAGACCAGTTAAGAGAAACTTTTCTGCTCATTTAGATGGTATATAAATCATCCTCGAGCAATATATATTTCAGAAGTTATTGGCGAAAAACTCAGGAAAAACGCCGAAAATTGACTAAATTTTTGTTATTTAATTAAATATTTTAAGAAGCAATAATTTTTGAAAATTGAAAAATGCACAGTTGATCATCGCAAATTTCATGTCGATGCTGTTCACAGTTTAGGAAGAATTCTTGTGACAGATATACCGGCAGAACATATTTTTTCCCCTCCCTAGTTCGTCTCCCTTCGATAGCAACCGGACCTTGAAGGCTTAACACTACCGGAAATAAAAATGTCCAAAGAAAATAATATTTTCTTGCATTAATTTTAACAGTGGCAAAAGCGCGTGTATAAATCATTTCTTTAAATAATAATTTGGTTTGAATTTAATTTTATAACAATAGAAAACATTATTACAAATTGTGTTTAAAATGAATTTTGGAATGTTAAATTATAATTAGAGCAAAATTTGTACCGGAATGACATTAGTAACATTTAAAAAGATAATATTTTCTCTTTAAGATGGTGTAAAAATAATTGTCACTAAATAACAATTTCACAAGTTATTGACAAAAAACGTCTAAGCATTAGACTTAACAGCGGATAATTTTCGTTATTTAATTAAATATCTTAAAAATTAATTAAGTCTGAAAGTTGAAAATAGCACAGTTGACCTAGAAATGTAGTCCAGAATGTCGTGTGCAAATTTCATGTCGCCACCGTTCACCGTTTAGGAGAAGTTCGTGTGACCGACAGACACATGTATTTTCTGTTTTATATTATAGATTTTGTTTCACGTGTAAGGTACATAATTTGTAGTTTTCTTCATTGATACAGTTAAGCCATGATTCATATTTCAAACTTTATTTTATTTTTATACACTTTTATTTAGCTTAATTTGTTTCATTTTGTAAAGATGAAATATTGTATTTGATTTTTCCCCGACTTTCTAATAAAAGATTCAAAGAAGTCTTAAGATTTTTAACTTAAGAAAAAGAACTTTTAGTGATTTTAGCTTCTACAAGTTGTTGTTCACTTGCCAGTGTTTTAATTACATGTAACTACTATTTTAACCATACGTTTGGCGCAGTATAGCAAAAATGGTTCTTGCGCCATAAAAAGCCAACAATCCAATCCAATCCCTCACTTCCTAATGTGCTAGAGCAGCAGTTCTCCTACCCTCACACAATGTTGTCCGATATTGTACAATATTGTGCGATATTATATAATATTATATGATATTGTTCAATATTATATAGTATTGCGAATATTGTTCAATATCGTACAATATTGTGCGATATCTTTGTGCTACAGGGGTATGTGTTGCCGATAGCGTATTAGTGGGCCACGGAACGCTAGTTAAGAGTCGAAGTCAGAGAATTTTCAAGAGTCGTCAATGGTTCTTTTGCTTTATAAATAATATTTTTAAAATCCTTTTATAGTAAGTTTTACTAATTGCTGACATATACGCGTATATAATATATAAATGCAATATATACGTTTGTATTTTTCACCTGTATATTTAGTTAGTGGACCTCCAAATATATTTTGCACAACAGGTGGTTAACACAACAAAAGAAGGTTGGGAACCTCTGTACTAGAGTTTTCAAATTCTGTACACTAATGTATTCTCGATGATAGTTCACTATTTTCAGAACTCAGTTATCAGTTAATCAATTTATTTAATTAGATTTTTATTAAATCCCATGGGCGTATACTAGATATGAAATTAAGGAAAAATTGATTTCTAGATTCCATAATATTTATAATAATGATTCATGGATATTAGACTAAAACGAAAAAAATAATTACAGTTAAATATTTACTTTAGTACACTAATAAAAGTCCCTTTTTTTAAAACTGTGTTATTCTATCTTGACATGTTTCTTAAACTAATTAATTCATGGTTCAGTTGCCTACTATCAACAATTCAATCATTTTTAATATTTCTAACGAGTTACTATGACAATCAGATGTATGTGTGGCATTTTAACGCGTGATATTTTCATTTTGTTGGTCTGTCTTTAACACGCATCCCTTTTTACAATCACTGTATGATTTTTATTATATATCTGGAGTTGTACGAATAAATTCACTATACAATACAGTGAAAAACGTTTAATACAAAACTGAGGGGACCGAAATACTTTTTCGTGTTAAAAGAACTTCTCGTTAAAGGATACAAGCGAAGAAAGCTTCACTAATATTTTCGGTGTCGTGAAATTTTATAAATTCGATGTCCTGTAAAAATTTACCATAGTAGATACACACATTAAAAATCAATACATATAATTACATATATATTGTTACGAAAAGCGTCCATTGGGTGTAAGGTGAAAGCAATCCAACAAGTTGGATAATGAAAAATTACGCTTTATTTCACGGATATTCCAGAAAACTGGAAGCACAAGTAACTAGAAAAACCGCACTTCCACAAAGAAGCAACGCAAATAGACAGAAAATTACTAATAACAACAACAACACCAAAAATAACGCTCACCATCTAGTAGCTGACCAACTCGCAATGCGAACAAGATTTCAAAGAGATCGTTGTCACCTCTTTCACACGATATTTATACTTTTTCCAACAGGATGCGACGTCATATAGAAATCTCTCGAAGATACTTGATAATTCAGTTCATAGTAAAGTTAGAACGATGTTTCTAGTAACTTCGAGACCCAAAATTTTGCCGCCAAAATCGCCATGGTCGGAGGGTGTTACCTACCTAGGCCTCTTCCGGCTTCCAATAAAAACCCATATAAAATATCTAGCCAACCATGAAATTTACATACTAGGAAACGGCATTACTGCTTCGTTACAATATTGTCAAACACATCATATTATATACATTATTTATATTTCAAATAATTATACATATTTTTAAAAAAACACGCAAAAAATTATTGTATTTTTCGGCATTTTGTATTCTGATATTTTTTCGAACGTTCTCGACCTCCATTTTTCATTAACTGCCTTAATCGGCTCCATCTTAATTTCAAGAAAATAGCGGTTGGTATTCATTCCTATCTCTCTGCCATTGTAGAAGTAAAAAAATAAATTTATTCAAAACACAGAAAACACAAAATGCACCAATTTTGATTAGCCGATTTCAATACAAAATTCACCGATTTCGACGCACATTTCGCCGACTTCGTCACACCCATCACCGAATTCGAAAATGAACCAGAACGAAACGAATTCTAACGAAAAAAGAAAATAATTAGCCAAAAAATATGGATGACTATACGACAGGCAGAAAGCATATATATTTTATTAGTCCAAGAAAGCGAATCTTTTCGTTTTAAATTATTTTTGTTTGTATTAAAAGAAAAATAAAGTATAAATTATAAGAATGCATCCTATTTTGTTGGGATCACAGTATTATTTCTTGTTAACCAATTTTTCATGTTAAGTATTTGCGTGTTAAAAGTTTTTAATTTATAAATGTTTTCTCATAACACAATTTTCTGAAACTTACCCTCATTTCCTTAAGCTTAAAACCAGCAGATGAACGTCGTTCCTTTAAGCTTGACTAGCATATCATAGGGGCGAGAACATCCAATTGCCGTAAGCCACGTTATTAGTAAATTACGTCACATGCAAGTTGTTTAGTTAATAATTCCATTATATCCAAATACTGTAAATGATGATGTCATGTGAGGACCTTTTGGTATTTATAAACGCAGTGTTATGAGTGCCAGAAGCTGGCACTTTCTGTCTGTAGGTGTTCTGAATAGCTCTATCTTCTGAAATGTCTATTTCAATAATATTAAGTTCCATGTGTATTTTGCTAAAAATGAAGATGGAAAATTATAAGAGAGTTTTTAAATTAATAGTGACAGCCACATAATTACAGCTGATATATCGTTGTTACTAACTTGAAATGTTTATAGTCCTTCTATGTGGTCATCAGCTTTTTGTACAACTTGTTTTCAGTGATGTGGAAGTCGTAGAATATTACCGCTTGAAGAATCTCTGGAATAGTTTGGTAGCAGCCGTGACTGATTTGTTTGCTCGTTTGGACTGGGAATTGCTCTACCCGAATTTAAGATCCTGTGATTATGATTTTATTCCAATGATGACTATGTAATTTTTGAAGGAACCACTTTAAGTCAATATCTACGGAGTTGTTCAAAATATTCTTAAAGTGATAGACCGCTCCATCTGAATCATCAACTGAACTGGTACTGCTTTCAATATTCAGTAATTTCCACGTGGTTTGAAACAATTTGCACGCAACGGGATTATAAACCTTTCAAGTTAGTACCAATGTTGTATGGCTGGCCCATTAAATTTCCAAATCTTGTATTTTCACTTTCAGGTAATTCTTTCCCAATTCTCTTCTTTCTCTAGACCCGTAATATTTATTCAGTTAAGTGTTTCAGAGAGTGCTGCAAATACTAAATCTCCAATGAATGGCGGAGATGAATTGAAGCATTAAGAACCAGAGTGTATCAACCCAAAATTTTCCCTAAATTGAACTATTCACCGTATTGAAATAGAAAATAGGTTTTGCTTTAACTGTTTAATCCCGAGGCGACACTTTTCTTTTAGATCCTTTAAAACTGGAACTTTTTGGGAGGAAAAGACTCTGCTATAAGCTTTCATTAAGGTGCAAGGAAATCTGCTGTGGTTGGCCAGGTTAATTGGACCCCCTACCGCTCTTATCTCCTAAGCGATGTCAGAACCTCGTATCCAGTCGAAAGAAGCCAGCCGCCTCAGACTGGCCTTCGTCGCTGCTAAGGAGAAATTTTTAGACCGCCCGAGACCGCTTCGCTAGGTATGAGAAGGTTAAACGAGGGTGGACCAAAAGAGATTTAACTTCCCTATACTTTATAACAACAATTTCCAAATAGTTCATTTTGAATGTCTATAAAATATGATGCCCAGCTCAGTTTAACAAACGTTGTGGGTTGGACCATTCTGATTACCATTGCCTCAATTTAACGCGATTTCAGAAATTGATTTAATTTGAAGATTCAGAGCGAAATTAAAGAAATATTGTTTCCAGCATTGTGTTCACACATTTCATCTCCCCCTATTTAATTTAAATATTTAATAGCTTTCTTAGAAAAAAAATACTCCAGGATTTCACTAATTTTTTTGTACAAGGAATTGTCTTATTTTAATTAGCGGTTTCAATATTTCTATCTCACATTTCTTTGAGTTTCAATGGATTTTATTATTTCTACAAAATAATTATTGAAATAGATTTATTTTACTAAAAAATGCATTGGAAATTGTTTTGAATGCATTGGACGTAATTTAAATGAGACCAAATAAATGCTCAAGGAGGTTTTAAAAAATCGGAAGCACTATTCCATAAACACGAAGTCATCGCAGATTTTTCCTTTCATTATCACATGTTCCCTTTTCGAAGCAAATCTCAAAATTGGAGATTTTAATTCTTTAATTCATTCAAATAAGGATACATTTATGACTGGATTATATTATCGATAAGGACTGATTATTTTTTGAATATATTATAATCTTTTTTGTATGTCACAAATAACTATAATTTTTAAGCTATTTTTGATGAGAATTGCGTTTTAAACTAATTAGGGAATTAGTTTAAAATGCAATTCCCTTTTCCGCACTATTTTATAATTTCCAACTAACAACGAATTACCGTGTAAATGTATAAACATAGTTTAATAAAGGAAATTTCTAAGATATGAATAACGAATTAAGAACTCTGTAAATGAATACTTGTTAGTAATGAAGTATTTAAATTAATCGCTTTAACAAATATGCTCAGAAACGGATGTTACGCATGATTTAATTTGCATCCACTAATTTGCATTGTACACAGAATTAATCATATATAGTTTGAACTCTAGTCTTTATAGTTAAACTCCATATACATGAATGCTTTCAGAATACATTTAAAATTGAATATTATATTCAGTAGCTATAGCTATGCAGAAGATAGCGATTTATCACATATTTAAGATTCAATCAATTATTCCAATATTCAGTAAAGTTTCAAATATTGATCTAAATTAATTCAGCCAAATCTATCACATTTGTTCTATGTATTGAAATACATATTATCTGTGTATTAACATTTATGTGTGAATAAAATATATAACTCTCCTTAATACAGTAAAGACTAATTTAATGTTTTAATTAATTTACAAGAAAGTTTGATAATTTGAATTTAACTTTATACACTTTATAGTAACATTTTATTAAGGAATTCAGTTTTTATTAATGAATTAGTGTAATATGAAGCTCATCTATATGATATAAGAAATTTAATCACAACATTAGGTAGATTTCTTAAAGCAAGACTACCTACTGCAAAGGTCCCCATGATATGACTTCCGGGAAATTTTCAGTACAGTGTCTCGAATGATGATCCCTATAACAGAAAATACACTCTCGTTTAAAAGTTTATGCAGTGATACCTCTATTTTTGTCGATAATCCATTCAAAAATAATCAATGGAATCCGAAACCGACGGAACCCGAGGCAATTATTTCTATATGAATCAATATAGATACAATTAATATCGTTTCAGACACTACAATATATGCTTGGTGCAGAATAAATATAATGTTTAATACTTTACTTTACACTACGACACACCCTTGATTCCAGAGATAAAAATCTCCGGTTTGCAGTCTGGATGAGTGTGCGTAGAAACTTTATTGAAAAAAAAGAAGAAAAAAATAAGGGTTACAAACAGTGTTTTAACATAACAGTTTACCACCCAACAAAAGAATTAGACTATCTTTCATAGGCTTATGTCCTGGCAATACCTTTTCCTCCTGCGTAATCAACGTCCTATGTGGCGTTTTCTTCCAAAAGCGGGCAGTTTCATCCGAGTTAAAGACTTGTTGGGGGATACTCCTTCTAAGAAATGTTCGGGTTTGGACAGAACTTCTTCGTCCCCAGACTTGTCACGTGGGCATGCGACGAAATCCGAGGTAATTGACGAAAGGTGATACAAATTTTTCGCAGAAAAAAATCGACGAAAATCGAAGCCGAGAATAACCGAAGACAACGAAAAACAAGATATTACTGTATATGTGTTAGGGTCAATGAGATTAATCGATTATTTGAATACTAAACGGTAAGTATTAATAATAACCTCAGGTTTCTTCCTCGTCATCCGACCGGGGCTCAAAATTATGAGGTCCGTCCCAAAATAGCCCTCATGTTGCTTCAAAACAGGATATTAATAAAACTAAACTAAATTAAAATTAATAATAAACAGCTATTATTCATACTAATCGGATTTTTTTAGTTTAACAGTAACATATAGTAGGTATACTATAATGCTTTGCCCATGTAATCTTGTGAACATGTTAAGTTAAATAATTTTGATTCGGTATGAATCGGCAAAGGTTGCGTGTGTTGTAGTGAGGGTAAAAGTCTTGACCAAGTTCATAGAAAGGCCATCCGGCTCAAAGGAGTGGGAATGGTGGGGACAGAAATTTTCATTTCCCCATTACTCCCTTACTATTGAAAGATTATTTAAAATAAGGCGAATTATCTCTTTGTTATAACGAAAAACTTTTGCATTAGAAGTTAGTCAATATATGCAAGATCTTAGAAGTTTGGGACTGAAAAGTGATTTTCACCAACCAAACAATAACAGCTTTTTTCTACTAAGAATGCGACACTGTAGGAAAGCTGTCATTAGTTGAATTTTCTTCCGCTCTGTTTCGTCCTCATACCTCTAATCCTTATGAAATTAGAGGTGTCAATGGCGGGGAAGGGCTGAAATATTATTTTCCTCACATCACCTGACAAATAGAATCTATCTTCGCCTTCCGGCTTGCCGACAGGAATTTATTTATTCTACAAACTGATATGATCAGGTTTATTTCTATCTTGTGTTGCTAGTTGGAGTGTCAAATAGTCTAGCAATTGCATTTGCTTTTCTTATCAAGTGGAAACTTGATATTGTTTGTTGGAATGAAGAGGATGGTGTCTGTGTGTGTAGGCGGAAAGCATTTGTTGTTTCTATGAGTATATGAGAAAAGATTTTGTTTGTGGAAATTTCATTTCACCAGTCTTCTTTCTCCCGATTTACGTTAGTCTAGCAAATAATCCTAGATAATACACTACATAGTTTCAAAACCGAAAGAGTCATTCCCATTTCACGACATATCGAACAATACAGAGAATTAATGTGATCATCTTTATTATTTAAGCACAGAAAAAACTTATATTTTACCCATTTATTTTCAACATATCGATCAATTTTGGGATTTAAATTGTATTGTAGTGGTGATCAGATTATAGTTTATCACATGACACAATTTTTGATATTTTATTCTCATGATTTGATATTTTATTTTTGATATTATTATCACGTGACTCGATTGTATTTAATATTTTAAGTAATGTTTTTCAGCCATGTGACTGATACACAAAGCTTATTTCCGGTTGATATACAGACAGGGTGGACCTAAATTATCCCTATGAGCCCTATTCCGCCTGAAACCGCCTCATTCGACACAGGCCGGACTCAGGTGGTTTCGGGCTCCTGTGTGAATTTTAAGGGAGAAAATTAGTTTCTTTCTTTCTTGACAATTGATCGCGCAACCGAGTGTGTCGTCCTCCTGGAATTTCTGTAGAGAAAGGGAGGACTTTATTCTGATTTCATGAATGAAAATTTACACCAGTTTTTGAGGCACTTAAAATCTTACTATGGCGGGTTCAAAGAGTTAATGGACCCATTTCAAAAATTAATAAAAAAACTGATAATGTTACAACTGCGCTTTTTTTATATGAGAGAGCAAATAAGAAAGCTTTTTTTCACATAGGTGGCGTATCATTAAGAAGTTTTCGATTTGCTACAGCGACAGATTTCCATACGCAATGGCTACCAATAAGAAGAAGCCAATGCATATTTTCTTGTTTCCTTTTTCAGTTTTTATGAATATCTCAAAAACTATTCAGTTTTCGAAATACAATGTATTTAACAAATTAAAAAGCGTAAAATTCCCTACAAATGCATGCTTTTATTTTTCTTCTGGCTGTAATAGTTTTGCAAATCATGGGTTTCAAAAATGGGCGATGTCCAATAATTTACGAACACCTAGACCAACGTAACGGCACGTTAACTATCTAAAAAATTATTTTTTTATTAATTTTTGAGATGGGATCAATAATTTTTGACCACCCTATATTTCGATAAATGATTGAGTATTATAAGGAAAATTAGAGTTAGAAGATTTTGCGCTTGTTTCTACGAAATTGAAGTCATATAAATTAATTTAATTAATACAATAAGGGAAATAACAATGAGTAAACATCACTTAATTCACACTTCTCAAAATTTCACTTAATCAGCATACAAGTAAATATAATGCAACGCGTCCTTACGTATAAATAGTTTATTTCGTAAATTCAGTTCCACCCATTCAGTCTAGACATAGGAATTAAATAATATTTTTTGTTGGTTACTATACAATTTTAACAGCCTTCAAATTTTTATTTTTTCAAGTGATAATAATTATTATAAATTAATACAAGATAAAGCTAAAAACAAATAAAAAAATATTAATATTTTAATCAATTGTGCACCGATATTTTTCAAATCTGATTTTCCAATAAATATTTCAGTTTGGATTTTTATCTTTAAATATATACATTAGTTCTAACTTGACAACAGACGTAAACAAACCAAAAGATTATATTTCAAGTTATAAATTATTCTTCACGGAAAAAGGGAATTTGAATGTTAGAAGATTTAATAAACGAAAAGTGCATCATGAAATATTCTAGAGCAGATTTAATGTTAAACGTCTTGTAATACGAGATATATTTATATCAACTTATTCATAAATAAATGCTTTTAAATGTATAGAATATTTTTCGTTGAAATGGTATCCTAGACATTCACATCTCTTAATTAAATTATTCAAAGAATTTCGTTATTTTGAAAGTTTATCTTTTCGTTTAAAAGTTTCATGCAGTAAGTGAGTTGACTCGATGGCATTTGGACTGATTAATCATGCATTCTGCATAATTTTGTTTACTAAGCAGAAAGTGCACACTTAAAAATATTCTGTGCTTGATTTCATTTTATGTGAATAATAATTCGATTCAATAGAAAAATTACGATCATACAAGATTATTTACTCTTAAATAAATTTGGTAATACAGTTTTTAAAAGCGCGCTTTTATAAGTGCACTAAAAAGTGAGATTTTTTAATTTCATAATTATTATTGAATATAAAATAAATTTGGTGATAAAGTTTTTAATGCACACTTTTATTAATGCAGTAAAAAGTGGAATATTTTAATTTAATGATTTTCTACTTTTGAATTTTATAATTCATTATTATAATTGTTATGGAATCTTGAAATCAATTTTTTCTCAAATTCACCACCAGGTGGCACTACTTTTAAGGAATCAAAAGTTAATTAAATTTATTGATTGACTGATAATTAAGTTTCAAAAATATGTAAATAGTTTATTTTCATAGAGGACACTCGAGTTTACAAAATTTGGAAACTCTAGTATATCTGGAAGTGAGTGATAAATAGATTACAAAATTCCAGCTTTAAAAACGTGAAATAAGTCAAATTAAATAAACGGTTTTTAAAATGATTTTTTTCCTTGCGATTTTTATAACTTTCTGGAAAATCATGCAAAAAGTTAAATAATTAAATTAATAGTTCTCTTTTTGACAAAAAGGTTAAATAATGTGATGTAGTATTTCCCTCCTGAAAACTGTAATTATAAGACAAAAACACAATGTTTGAAAAACTTAACATAATAAACAGTTTCATCACATTTGAAACAAAGAACGGAGAAAAAATTAATAAATATGCTTAAAAAATAAAATTATGTTTTCAAAGCTCTAACCAATAGTTAAATTTAAACACAAACAGAAAGAGAGGAGATAATAACTGAGAAACAAGTATTCAAACCATAAATTTTATGCTCCGTAGTCTAAGCGAATTCCAGCTCAGTTGGTATGGTACGCTTAGGAAACCACAAAATTTCCCTGAATTTTTCAAGAAAACAGCTCTTCCGTTCTAGGAAACTTTCGTTTATTCCTAGTTACATGCTGTTTACAGAACGAAAGCTGTGTTTTGATGATTTTAACTGTTTTAGTTTTTAAGAAATTTATTGGTCTTAGACTTGTTACGCGT
>BGPR01030396.1:0-18693 GCA_013235015.1 Araneus ventricosus
GGTGAAAAATGAACGTGCCTGCCGTAATACAACCAAACATTCGTAAATGTCACCAATAAAAGTTCGACTGTAGGCTGTTTCTGCGCTGGTAATGAGGGGCGTAGACTAACTTACCTTACTCAACTGTGACTTTCTGTCACTAAAGTAGCTCTATGTGACTATTAACTCTATAGCCTATAGTGACTATTAGTCTAGTGTGACTATGTGACTCTATCTATGCAAATTTCTTCGTGATTTTCACCCACTTTGCAACTCGACTGTGACTAAACCGCAATTACAAATTCTAAAATTATTTTTGCAATCTTACTTTTTTTCTGTTAACTTTTTCTCTGTTTACTTTTCTCTGTTAAATGAAACTAAAACAAACTCTGTATGTTATTTGGTTGCGGAGCTATAAGCGTTTAACTTTACCACGAAATTCGACATAATTCAACAATTCTTAAGTAATATTTCGCCCGATCGATGACTGAATTGCCTTAGTTTACGTACGCGCGCATCGGTCGCTGTGACGTCATCAACATTTTTCGTGATTTTCATCAACTTTTCAGCTCGACTGTGACTACACCGTAATTCCAAATTCTAAAATTCTTTTTGAAATCTTCAAAGTCCACCGTTCTCTGTTAAATGAAACTAAAACCAACTCTCTATGTTATTTCGTTGCGAAGCTATAAGTGTTTAACTTTAGAGCGAAAAGCGTCATAATTTTTTACTTTCCCGACACACCGTTATACCACTATGGAGAGACGTAATTCTACGTCAAAATATTCTTAAAATATCCAGAATTGCATTTTCTAAAGGCGGTTTTCTGCTGTTGTTTTCTGATTACACAATCTTGTTGTTCCTGGGTGATAACTTTGAAACTATTATCAGAAGAAAGCACTCTTTACGTTGACAAAAATATTTTAATCAATGATATCAGTTTGATTCCTATGCTCTATTTACTGAAAGATAATCTGTTTTCCAATTTTTATAAAATCACTTCTAACTATAGTAACAAAACCTTGCACTCGAATAAATGTTTTTCGATATTTTAACTGGTGCAATTCGAGTGGCAGAATGCAAGGTTTTAAGAGCAATAACTTAAAAAGTTTGTAATGCTTTCTTGGAAAAAGTGGCAACGAGCAGGTAAATAAATGGATTAGTTAAAATTTATACATAATATTCATTCAGCGTGGATGGCAACACTCATGTTTAAGAATATCTCCGTAAATATGGCGCCTTTTCTGTTTAGGTTCATTTTATATTGAAGAAAATCGAGTATGTTCTTTTGAAAAATACCACTTCCCGTTAACGATTTCGTCCAAAGTTTGTTACAGATTTACAGTTTGGTACAGCTATGATATAAGGCATCACTGGCGATATTTCGTTATTTGGCGACTTTTTTATTGCGTAAACCATGATACGATGTTTGCCTATGCAAAAAATAGTCGCCATGCTTGTTTAGGCAACACAACCGACGCCATGTTTGTTTACGCAATAAAAAAGTCGCTAAATAACAAAATATCGCCAGTGATGCCGTATATCCAAGCTGCTCCTACAATTTTTCTGTAAAAGTGACATTATAAATTTTATCCATTTAGCATGTTTCGTTCTTTAATTATCGTGCTCACGTACACACGGATAAACAAGCAGGCATAATCTCAAAAATACTTTTTCGGATAGATTCTTGGAGGTCTAATAAAACAAAATTCTTCACCATCTCCGACAATTTTTTACGATGACGATACTGTTTTTTACGCATTAATCACATACGAGGAAGTAAAAAATGGACAAAGACGGGCACTGGACCCATTTTATCTCTTCTATCCATTTATATAAATTATTTTTAGTAGTCTGAATTAGGGCCGGATTGACACATTTTTACGCCCTGGGTCAAAGAATACAGATTAGATTACCCCACCCTGGCCTGGGCCGTGCAGGAAAAATGTGATACATCTTATTTTACAACATTTTCATCATCTTCTTCTTTTCTTGAGACGGGAAATATCAGTTTCACTGAACAACGACAATAAGTCTAATTCTTTAATTAACAGTTCGTGAAGAAGTCCTCGCAATGAGATACGAATATCGGCATTATTTATCAAGTCTTTTAAACTCATCAATTGCCATCCACTAGGCCAGTTTTTTCTGTATGATGTCCAAATTTCGCACTCTTTAATTACGTGAAGAACAGATCCCGTTTCTTGGCCGCATAAACATAACGACATTTTTCCGAAGAATTTAGCCTGATGTTCTCTAAAAACTCCATGTGCCGTCAAAATTTGATTTATGTAGAAATCGCCATATAGTCTATCAACGTTAACCTTATCTTTTAGGTTTTTGGTCCATCGCGCATTTTTTGAATCGTTCCAACAATTTTGCCACAGGTCCTTTATAATTTTATTTCCTTCATTTCTTATCTGGTTTCTAGAGGGAACAAAACTAATTGTTTCATCTGAAATCAATGTTGTCTCCTTGGCTAATTGATCTGCACGTTCATTCATAAAATTTCCCATGTGTTCTCTAATCCAAGTCAAGGTTATTTTCCCCCTGTATTCTTTTAAATCTTCTTTTATATTATTGATTATGTCTCTGGCTTCTTCCACAGCACTTAATTGGGCCAAAGAATATTCTACGCCCCATTTAAAAAAAGTTACTATATAATTTTCAATAAAATATACAATAGTTTATCTTTGAAACACATAAGCACTTAATGCAATCTTTATAACTAGCTGATCCCGCGTAGTACACATGCCCTCGATTACACGCATACCATGAATTTCCTGGCGCTTCTAGAGCCAAACTTGGGATTCAGCGCTCCAAGATTCACCAAAGCAAAAACAAAAAAAGACGCCAAGTGGTGTGCGCGTAACAGAAAAGTACCCAATGTACAATGTTCACAATAGTAAGTTCCATGACGTTCACCTCAGTTTCTGAATTGAGACCATTTTATCTTCGCTGACTTAAAAACTATTTTGATGTTGGCTCGCCTAAGCCGGTCTGCTTCATTTCTAACTGATCTCTGTTGAATCATTTCATTCAAAGTTTCATTATATTGTAAGAAATATTCTCAATTCTTCATCTTCAACTCATTTTTTTCTGGAAAAAGTTATTATTGCCATCGGCAAAAGAGAAATTATCCTCTTTTCTGTGCCACGTACGTTAGCGTTATATATATATAGATCCTTGAACCACATTAAACTTTTAATTCAGAATTACACTACTTAATGAAATAATACAACACCTACAGAATCACTTCATCAAATTCCTTGAAATCGTCTTAAATACCTAATACAGTCAAACTTGGATAATTCGAAGTTGAAGGGACCAGAGAAAAAGTTCGAAATATCCAAAAATTATCAATTACATATATTCTCTCGAACTGAAGAGGTAAATAAAAAAGATTAACTCCACGATCAAAGATTTAACACATAAATTTTATCTAAGAATACTGCTAAATTTTTTCATTAAATCAAACATTATTTTACTTGCTTAATTATTCATCACTTGTAAAGAAAGGCAGATATTTTTAATTGCTTCTGTAAATGAAATCTGAAAATGCAGACAGGCTTTGGATGACCAATCAATAGTGAATGCAGTAGGGAGGGGAGAGGGTAACATTAGAGGGTGGACAGAAAAATCCTCGGAAATCGACGCATAGTGACATTCCAATCCTCGCTTTTCTTTTCCTTAGAAAAAGACCGTTAAAATAAATAATGCACCTTAGCTGAGAAAAGTCTCAGGAACAATTTTTACCGTAATATTTTAAGGGCAATCGTATGAAAAATTATAATTATCCAAAATAAAATTCGAATTATCCACGATTTTTTAACATTATTTTAATACAGAATTCTAGAGAACAAGGAAAATTTCGAATTATCCAGAATTTCGAATTAAACAAGTTCGAATTATCCAGAATTGACTGTAGAACTTTTTCGTTCGCGCTATTGTCCGGGAATATGCTTGGAGTATCATTGAAATATACAGATCTTATCCATTCAGTCGGTTTCAATGCAAAGAAGTGCGAAGGCAAGAGACGGTAAGTGCCACAGAAGACGAAAAAATTATGTGGATCAATATATTTAATGTAACGAATGTAAATTTTTTAAAAAAATTCGTCTGCGAAACGGCCTCTGGGATTGAGGGGCGTAAACTTACTTACCTTACTCAACTGCGACTTTCTGTGACTAAAGTTGTTCTATGTGACTAAAGTAATTCTATGTGACTAAAGTAACTCTATGTGACTTTGACCTATGACTTATTCTCTATGACCTTTTCTCTATTAAAAGAAACTAAAAGCAACGCAACGCAATTAAATCGATGGAAAGGACAGCTCAATTAAATCAATTAAGGACAGTTAATTAATCAATTGCTCAACTGTGACTAAAGTAGCTCTATGTGACTTTGATCTATTACCTATGATCTATGACCTTTCTCTGTTAAATGAATTAATCTGAATGAATTAATTATTAATCTGTTAAAATTCTGTTAGTATACAGCTCACGCTGTGACGTCATCAAAATTAATCGTTATTTTGCAACTCGACTGTGACTGTAATAACAAATTCTAAAATTGTTTCTGTAATCTTCATTGTCTACCTTTCTCCGTTAAATGAAACTAAAACCAACTCTCTATGTTGTTTGGTTACGGAGCTATAAGCGTTTAACTTTAGCACGAAATTCGACTTAATTCAACAATTCTTGAGTAATATTTCGCGCGACCGATGAATGAATTGCCTTAGTCTGCGTGCGCGCGCATCGATGGCTGTGACGTCATCAAAATTCTTCGTGATTTTCACCAACTTTGCAGCACGAATGTGACTAAACCGTAATTCCAAGTTCTAAAATTCTGTCTGCAATCTTCATTGTCCCCCTTTCTCTGTTAAATGAAACTAAAACCAACTCTCTATGTTATTTGGTTGTGGAGCTATAAGTGTTTAACTTTAGTGCGAAAAGCATCATAATTTTTCCTTTCTCGGAAAGGCCGATGTCCGTCACTCCATACTTACCCCTGTAAAACTCCTTCCGCAACTACAAAACTAGCGAGGCAGTTTAAGCGACATTACATCTTTGCAACAATATTGTTATTCACTTATAATGTGTGGTGAAAAATGAACGTGCCTGCCGTATTACAACCAAACTTCGTAAATATCATCAATAAAAATTCGACTGTAGGCTGTCTCTGCGCTGGGAATGAGGGGCGTAGACTTACTTACTTCACTCAACTGTGTCTAAAGTAGCTCTATGTGACTATTAACTCTATAGCCTATAGTGACTATTAGTCTAGTGTGACTATGGGACTCTATCTATGCAAATTTCTTCGTGATTTTCACCCAATTTGCAACTCGACTGTGACTAAACCTTAATACCAAATTCTAAAATTATTTTTGCAATCTTCAATGTCTACCTTTCTCTCTTAAATGAAACTAATACAAACTCTCTATGTTGTTTAGTTGCGGAGGTATAAGCGTTTAAAATACCTCAGAAAGCGTTATGATGTTTTCCTTTCCGGACACACCATTAAACCACAATAGAGAGACGTAAGTCTACGTCAGATCATCATTTTATATGACCTTTCCAAAATAATACTGAAAAGTTTGTGATTATTAGGTTGTTCTTTCTTTTGTATATGCGACCCCGGCCGGTTGTTTGGCCTGGGTTGGCCCTAAGGGAAATCTGGCCCTGGTCAGAGAACTATCAGTAATTTTCAAAATGAAAACTCTTAAAAACGTAATAATACAACAAGTCACTATAATAACGAATAGCCGTCCGAACACAATATACAGGGGTCCACACTTATCTTGATCCAATAGCTAATTTCTAAACGATTAGAGATAGACATATAGTTCCAATTGGATAAATGCTTTAAATGAAGAGAAGAATTATCATATATGTTTCTTGAGTGAATAAATATTTTCTTGAAAAAGTTACGAATTCTAACTTTTTATACGGTCCCCCGGTCCTATCAATCATATTCAGTAAAATATTCTTCACACTCTAACATTTTAAACAGAAAAAATCCTTTCCATCCTTCAGCTACTAAAGCCGACCGAGTTATGGAGCTTTGAATATCGCTGATTTAGACCACTTTACACCATTTCAGTAGCCGTTTTGTAGACGAACCACCAATCAATGCGCAGCACTTGCTCGATGAGTTCGCTGATTGGTTAAAAATCATGAATCTCAAAGCTCCATAACTCTCTCAGTTTTTGTCACAGAAGAGTGGGACTTTTTTTGTTTAAAATGTTAGAGTGTCAAAAGTATTTTCCTAAATATAACTGATAAGACCAGGGGAGCGTATAGAAAGTTAGAATTCGTAACTATTTCAGAAATGTATTTAGCGACTCAAAAAACATATATTATAATTTTCTCCTTCATTTAAAGCATTCTTCCAATTGGAACTATACGTCTATCTCTAACGGTTTAGCAATTAGCTATTGGACCACGATAAGTGTGGACACCCTGTATAAATGACATAAACAATTCGATTTTACTTTTCCAAACTAACGGGAACGTCCACCACTATCTTTTAAAAGATTAATGGGCAGTTTACGGAGTTGAAGAGTAAAAAACATTCAGAATAGTTTTTTTTTATATTATCGATGTACTTCGTTCAGTTACGTATTGCTATCGCACACTTACAGCCATGAAATTTGGCACACAGGTAGTCAATGGTGATAGATGCACCTCAAGCCGAAATTTTAAATTTTAATACAAATTTTTTTTTATTTAATGTTTTGTGTTGTTTTGGTTGATTTTTCGCACTAATTTCTCAATAGAATGGTTTCGAATAATTGTACGATAAAAATAGATAGACCATCGGAAAGAGCACGCGTTCCATTCTAATGAAGTTAGTTTTAATTTCTAACGTAATTTACTGAATTTTGAGAATTTTTTAAAAAATAGTCAGTTTCACCATCTAAATGTTAGTTTTGTTTTTTAAATTTGAATCCGACTTTCTAATAACACCATTATTTTCAATTTTTTCAGCTTATAACTAGAACGGTTCCTCTCTGATATAAAACAAGAACGATTTAAATATCTTTTCCCCGTTTTTTTAAATTAAATTATTCTAGACAGATGAAAGTTATTTTTTGTCGAGCGAAATTTCTTTAGCGACATGATCTTCGGAACGCAGCTTTTCAATTTGATTGGATGAAGGGTCAGGTGACGTCATAGCCTTCAGGAGCTTTTTTGTCATGTTCTAAATTTTTTTTTCCATTTGTTGAAGTCCTGATGATTCCACGGGCAATATTTTTTATATTGTTTTGGATTAATATACTCAGCCTTTGTTTTTTCAATATTATTATCACGGAAAAATAAGCGTGAAATATATTGTGTATCTTTTGTTTTTGAAAACTTTTCCGTGTCACTGTGGGCGTTTTTATTTTTTTTATTTCGTTTGATCCTGATTCCACGGGCATCGCCGTGCGCCGTACCTGCTAGTTCCTTATAAAAAAAACAGCTCTCTTGATCGTATTACAAACTACAGCTACTGATGACCTGTAAAGCATTGATCTGCATTTTTTACCAACATTTTAGTCAGTTGCGTATGTCCCATTTAAAGTAATTATATTTAAATAAAAATTTTTCTGCGTACGCAAAGTGTGCAAAAAAAAAAGATTTAGATGGAGAGATAATCATTTATGTGAATTTAAAAATATCACTTTCATCTTTATTATTAAAGGGTTTATACTTAAAATCATTTCTGTTGCTTCAACCGCTATTTTCCTATTGATTGCGAGATGAGCTTTATAATCCTTTTTCTTCTAACCTGTGATACAGCAATGGCTTCACTTTCATTGTTGACAAATGACCCGCTTTAGTGAAGATTTGTCCTCCCTCATCCCCCCCGTCCTTCCTCCTACCTTTGGACGAAAAAGAGAAACGGTCTGTATTAATTTAAAACCTTGTAAAATTTAAAGTAATTATCATGCAGTACTCCATACTAATATCATTGGAAGATAATAGTTTTGCACTTTAAAGTGGTATAAAAATCATTTTCATGCAATAGCGAATCCTTTCGGAAGGTATTCCCGAAAATATGGCCGAAAACGTTCAAAATTTGCTTAATTTTAAATAATTAAAAATTTGAATAAAATTGAAAAAAATTGGCTAAGAGGTGCACATTTCCACCTTCAAGTATACCTGTTGGTATCTCTAAGTTCTCAAGGTCTATTCTGTAGGCCATAACAGACTCTACAGATGAGAGACTTTCTCTTTTTATTATTAGTAGAGATAGCATGTTAGCATTGTTTAGGGTATCATTCACCATTGCTATTTGAATAGTTGCTTTTAATACGTAATGACGCTCTGGTTCAAGATTAATTCTTTTTTATTATGTTTACTTAAATTTTACACTTGCGTTGCTCCAGTCGTACCACAAACAGAGTTTTAAGTATTCCGTAACAGTTACACCGTAAGGATCTTTTTTCATCTAAAGATACATATCATTTATGAAAGGAATATCGTTCTTTTTAATATGTAATGAAATGTGCTATTTCAATTTTTAGAGCGGGGTCCATAAACGTGCGAATATGCACCTATTATACTTAGAGACACGAATATGGACCAAGTGTTAGCAGAAAATTTACCCAAGCCCTTGGGGCTTTAGCGAAAATATAATATTCCTAAGCAGGAAACTGCGAAATGCCTAGAACTAGAATAATCATGCAGGTTCGGAAAACAGAAAGAGATGGAAGCCGACGGTGGCAAGACCGAATAAGCTTACTCAGATAGTCTTTAGCTATGAGACCAAATAAATGCAAAGCAGGGTTTTAAAGTGCTTTTATTTTCCACCAGATACAATTTAAGAACAATTCTTGCTAGAAATCTTTAGTTAAATATTTATATACAAAGTTGATCAGTGAGTTCACAGTTCTTTCGAAGACGTTAAAGTTCAATGGAGTCTAGTCAGCAAGAGAGGTAAATCAACACAGGATGGATAGCTTCCATCTATCAGCGTATTGATAGCCTAGCTTTTGAGACTACAAAAGGTGCTCGCAGATTCACTATTCGATGAGCCGAGATTTCTGAATGTGCAATTTCTCTCAAAGTGCGTTGTCCCAAGTCGAATTAATTCGGAATTTACAAATCCGACTGATCACAATACTTTCTGCGCTCCGGAGTTCAAAAAACCACGTTCGAGACTCCTAAAATCAGTTCTTCACGAGCTTCTCCTTTCCAACTCAGCATTTCCGTTTTATGCCCTCCAAGGGATGGTGGAGCTCCGCCTTTCTTTTCGCACCTGGGCAATCTCTTCTTCACAGATAAACCCAGGCTAAAACTCCATATTCCCGATGGTCAGCTCGACCGTGGAAGGTTCTTTAGTTTCCCCACACAGGGGCGTATACAGGTGTGACGTGAAAGAGTACCTCAATCTCTCTATCCGACCTCAAATGCGCGCTCTCTAACAGGCGATTCTGTGCGGCTGTGATCACTTTTCACAACAAGCTATTACCTCGCAGACATTATGTGACCACCAGGTGCAGCTGGCCTGCGGTCTGCATTTGACATGAAAGATACTGGATACTTTTCCTCACATTAGGAGACAGTGCTCATGAGGAAGAGAAAACATCACAATAGTAATAGAAGGTTTTTTTTGCTTCATTTTGCTTCTAGGCGACTTAGGACATAGGTAAAATTTTGACTTAAGAACCGGTTTTCTTAGTCATGCCGATGTCGATTTAAAATTTGTTTATTTCGTCAGAGATTTGACCATTAACGCTTTCTTTAATAAATGGCTGTAATATTCATAGAAGTTGTGAATAATGCAAAATTCAATCCTTCATTTTAGTAAAACCTGCAATTTGTAGACTTTTCCCTTAGAGGTGTATGACTTAGGCAACCTTACATAGATATTTTTAAAATTTAGGACGGAATCATTCACAGTGAAGTCTGTCTCTCTGTCCCATGTGTATGTGATCACAATAATTCAAAAACTCTACAGCTTAGATAGATGGGAATTCTGAATATGGTTTTTTTTATAAAATTTTAGAATTTGTATCAAATTTTGTACCAAATCAAGTCAAAGGCTGACTGTCTCTCAGTCTATCTATTCGTGTTTAAGTGAATGCGATAATTTAAATCTAGCACTCCCAAATGCATGAATGTGCATATAGCCTTTGTCGCTTGTAGAACAATGTCACGTGATATAAAGGGAAGAAATACTGAGCCGTAGTGTATAATAGATTCTTTTCATTGTTATGCGACGAAGCTCAACGCGAAATATACCAAAATGTGAGTCTAAATGTCCGGCCCTTCCTATAGTCCGGCACTGGCAAGGGGAAGCGAGAAAGGGAAAAGAGAGTCTCTGCATGCCGATGTCAGTGACACTTGTGTAGCAGACAACATGCTGCAGCTCATATTTTTTAATTATACAGTGGAATCTCCTATAACAATCAGCTTGGTTCCAGTTGAAAGATTCACTTAAGAAAATTTCGTTATACGGAGATTAAGAGATTTTTGCAGTAATTTAAGTAAATGTTACAAATAGCACAGTATGTGCGATAAGTTCAAAATATTTAATTATGACTTTCAATTAAAAAATGAAGTAATGTTTGTATAAATTTGTTAAATTATACTAATTTTTTTATTGTATAAATAAAATGCTCAAACGTGAACAATTCACCAATTTAGAAATTAATATGTACTATTACGGATAAACATAAAATGCGTGATGTCACATCCATTTACATATTTTCCATCACCACTCCACGATTCTTGGGAATCTTGACCCGTGAAAATGTTGCTCCTCTGTAAATCCAGGTCCCCACAACTGCATTACCCTTCATAGCATTCTATTGTAATGTGTTTATCGCTGGAATGAACGATGCGAGTGGTTCCAGGAACAGGCACCGTGCGAGCGATTTGTTCGCACAGAAATTAAGAACTTTCTTCAAAATGACAAAAATTGAAAATATAAAGGCCTGAAAAAAAAATTCATTATAGGAGACAACCAACTTCGTTATATAGAATATTTTGAATGTTATTTAACATTTCTGATTAAGAATTCGTTATAGGAAAATTCGCTGTAGGGAGACTGTACTGTATTTTATTAATATTTATTATATATAACATAATTTTCTATAAAATTCTGTTTACAATAAATATAAGTTGCTAATAATATATGCTTTTTTAAAATAAATCTCATATCCGGCAGTCAGTGGTCCTGACATCTGCCGGATTACTGCACTCTGAAAGTCTAGAGAAAGACAATATTCGTTTGAGTGGAAACATAATACACAGTATACACGAATTTTAGAATGTGATCTTTGCACCAAGATTGATCTAAACATTGTATGTTGAATCAGCAGTTAACAAGATATTGTTCCAAAAAGTACATCGGATTTTTCTTCATTATGGAAGAAAATTAAACACGAAACAAACCATAATGTAAGTATAAAGAGAGTTTAAGGGAGAACGGTATTCGTATCGGTTTCTATACTTGATGCAATGGAAGATATTGTGATATTTCTAAATATTGCTACGAACACGGAAAGTCGCTTCCCAGCAATATTAGTCTTATGTTTGGGGAAGAAAATCGACAGGGGTTTTGTATGGAAATGTCGGCCAGAATGGACATTGACCTCCGACTTTGACGACAAAACGGCGGCAGCCATTTCGTACTTGGCGACAAAATTTAGGATCTCAAAAATGCTAGAATTTTCTCGATATAATGGAGCCGAGATCCGGATTTATACAGATGATGATTCCATGTGACGTTTACATTTGACCTGTCGGAGAGACTATAAATAGTGACGTATTGAAGACATCGTCGCGTATTATTGATCGGTTGGGATCGTCTTTGCAGTATGAAAATGCTGGAGATCCCTCTTTGGAGTTTTAACGGCGGTGAGCTGCTAAGCTGACGAACGCCGAGGGGTAATGAAAGTACTGTTAGCAAGTATAATTATTAGTGATTGGCTGTCTGTCTGTGTTTGCTTCAATTTGTACAAGTGCTGTTTTCTTGTTCCTGTGCTTCGTGTTTTCCAGGAATATTCGTGAATAAAGCGTCATCCTCCGTATCCTCCTTGTTGGATTATTTTACCGTACTTAACACCGGACGGTTTTTTATATAATATTGAAAAATTGTATTCTATATATATTTTAATGATTACCAAAGTCATACCAAATGTACTACACAATTATCAATTTTACAAACTCAGCAACAACTGCTAAATAAAAGGAGACATCTCATTGAAATGATTAAAAAATGGCGTTTAATTGTGGTAAAACACTGTTTCAGCAAACGCAGGATATCTCAAAAACATTCTGAAAAAAAAAAATGCAGAGTCTTACGATTGAAGAATATACTCAAAGCCATACGAATAGTATGAGACTGGCTATGAATGCTTGTGCTACGATAAACAGAAGGAAAAAGTCCATGTGCTTCAAAAAAATGCCGTCAGAAGCCCTCGCTGGGGACTTGCTTTGTAAAAAGGATCGTCACTATGAACATGATGATATGAAGGCATAGACGAAGTAATTCATGAAGGTGCTAGCCCAGTAGAGTGAAATCCAAATCATGCCCATCATTTTTCAACCCAGTTCCTGAAGAAACAAAATACAATTTCTGTTTAGAAATAATGAGACGTTTACCTTTGGTAGATATCACTAAAAGTGAAAAATTAATTCTAAAACAATCCACAGTGAACAACTTGTTTTATTTTGCAAACAGATAAACCAATTTTCTTCAAGAAATGCTCCACTACTAGCAGTACGCGCACGACGTTGCTTGACATAATGGCTTCAATGCAAAATAAAAAAAAAGCCCAAGTTTGAAAACAGGAAATCAAAACATATATATATATATGTTAGTGTATTTTGCTTTTATTTTATTGTTATTTTTTTTGTGTATGCTATATATTTTATTTATTTTTATTCCTGGATCTTTTGTATTCAGTTTTTTGCTTTTGATTCTTTTAAATCTTCTTAAATGTATTTATCTTTTATTCAAAATTCTTCCATTTTAATTGTCTTGACGCTTTTGGGGATAGCTGAACTTTTAACGGATTTCGTTTGTCGTTAGCAGAAAAAAAGCACAAGTCAATATCATGAGCGAGCTTCTCAACCTGACAGGCGGCTCGCTATCGATATTTTTCAATTTATTTTTGGTTTTTATCTATTTTTTTTTCCATTGCGTCTTGATTGTTTTGAGGTTTTTGTCTTGTGTTTATAAGTTTGTTTATATATATATATATATATATATATATATATATATATATATATATATATATATATATATATATATATATATTGATTTGCCCTCGACTTTTAGTTAAAGTACACGGGCTTTTCTTTAAATTATGATATCAGCATATATGCGCATTATCAAACGTATAAAACAAATAAATCAAATGATTCTTGGATCAGTAAAATGAAGTAATTAAGTTTAGCTGACGCAATAAAATGATCGAGTATGACGTGACTTTCGCTTGGTACCGCCAGCCAATCGGATAGTTGAAATGCATTCACAAGAACTCACAGTAGCTAGGTCGGACAGAAAGCTTTGTCGATTCGGATATGCGAGAAAAGGTTTTTGAACTGATCAATAAAAAAAATTCATAGAATATCGGAGAAATAAAAAAAGATATTTTAACCATTCTTGTTTTTTAAAACAGGGATAAATATTCCGGTTTACACCTAAAAAAATTGAAAATGATAGCGTTATTAGAGCATGGATGCAAACAAGAAATAAAATTGAAAGTTAAAATATAAATGAAAAGAAGTGACATTCTTTAAAATTCATAACATTCAGTAAATTATGTTAAAATTCAAAACAAACTTCATTAGAACAGGGTATTTGTTCTATCCGAATTCAATTACATTAATTGGTTTTCAACGATCATTAGAAAAGATACTACGAAAGCCGTAATCGTGCCAAAATGACTAAACCACTAAACATTAAATAAAAAATTTCTAGATAAAAATTAATTTTAAAATTCTGGCTTCGAGGTGCGTGAATCACCATTACGACTATCTGTGTACCAAATTTAAAGCTGTTAGTGCGATAGATTCGTCTGGACATCGCACGCAAGGCACGCCACTTTTACACACACACAAACATTGCCTTTTAGCAAGTATAGTTGTGATCTTTCCTGCAGATTTGGTAAAACATCAAATAGAAGATTCTGTAAATAAATAGATAAATAATTATAATTTCTTTCATTTTCAATTTATATTGCATTTTTTATTCTTTGAAACACAGAAACAGGTAAGATACAAGGCTATACGTTTTTCTGTAGAGATCCGAATTTAAAACAGAAAGTGATTTACTCAACTTACTTTAAGATCCATTGGAGATTTCTCTTCTTGACTCTTCTCATAATATTCATGATGAAAATTAAATATCCATAGCATATGACCCAAGGGGACAATGTTAATGATAGAGAAAGCGTCTTTCGTATTCTTATGTTCTGGATAGGAAATTCTTGCATCAGACCTGAAAACATAAAAATAATAAATTTTTTAACCATACAGAGACGCGTTCCATCAAGGCGGCGTAAAAGTGAAGAGCAGGGAATCCTCATCGGCTCCTCATCATGACCCGAGCAAGGTCTGTACGTTTCATAGTTTTCGAGAGTAGCAAGATTTACATCTAGACATTAAGAAAATGAGGTTTATGGAATCATCTGAACCTGTAAAAATATGGTTACATGGACGGCTTTCTCTATGTTATATGATCTATGATTATATGATTTTATCCTATTGATGCATTTGAATGATTTTGCATATTCAACATTAGTTACAATAACTGAAAGAGATTTCGTTCACTTTTGTGGGACACTAATAGTTAAATGATGTGCAGTTAGGCATCGTACGCGCACAGGCTCGCCATTAAGGATTCCTTCACGAAAAGGCAACTAAACTGTATAAAACATCGTCTCATATGCAAGTACTAATAAATGCGTTCAAGAGTTCGAAATTTTTTAAAATACTTGCCAAATGTAAGTAATTATGCCATTTTCCGCAGAACGAAGATGAAAAGCAACATGTGACCGAGTATTCGTAACAGGTTCCCTTGGTTTAAATACTTACGAGCGCATGCGCGCATTTCTTGATTACAGGCATTCAGATTTCCCGCCACGAGAAGGCCAAGATCAAGAGTGCATCAACACTATAAAGGCCGCAGTTCTGAGCCCTCCTGGCGTCAATTACCAGTCAAGAACATCATGCCGGTAACTTCCAAAACTAGCTTCCAGAACCAGAAATGGAGGGCCGCAGCGGAAAACTGGATCCGTCACCAATCCAGGAGTTCTTAGACTTAAGCCATTCATTCCCCATCCTAAATATTGTCCAGTATCAGTGTATCCCAGCTTGGCAGTGGCAATTATGGGCACTGCCATGCCTGCAGAAGTGAACTGTAATTCAAATATTCTTCCAGGGTTCTAGACTTAAACCATTCGTTCCCATCCTAAATATTGTCCAGTATCAGTGTATCAGCGACAGTAGCAATTATGTAGGCACAGTCGTACCATATGTGAACTTTAATTCGTATTCTTCAGGAGTTCCTGAGCCCAAGCAATTCATTCCCATCCTAAACATTGTCTAGTATCAGTGTATGAACGGCAGAGCAATTATGTGGGTCATGCCATATATGAACTGTAATTCAAATATTCTCTAGTCTCCATTTTCATTTGGAATCGCTTAATACTAGTCCCTACTTCCACTGGAGATACCACTATTCCTGTTTCCTCTAATGGATGTGATGTCCTTCTTTTTTTCGTATTTCATTTTTTTATTTTAATTTTTACCTTTTTTTTGAAAAATTATAAATCGTAGATTTAAGATTTTCCTGTCAATTTTTTATGTTTCTAGCTCTGTAATTTTTATGCGGTATTGACGGAACACTTTGGACATTGGACACCACTACAAACATCAGTGTTTTTTTATAAAAACAATCAAAGTAGAGAAGCTCATCAAACATTCAACAATGTTTCTTAGGAATTTAAGTAAAAAAAAATAGTAGGAGGCTGTCTTTTCAAACAGCCATATGTTAAGGTAGTAGAACTACTCTACTTGCGTGTCTCTTTGTCTCTGCTCATAGAGTTCAGTAGTCATTGAATTACAGATTCCAATTTTCAAATTCTTTTGTAACTTTATTTGGCCTTTATCTCTAAAATAAGGCATAAAGGTATGTTTTAACATATGTAGTTACCGAGATATAGAGGATCTCCCATACAACGTTTTGCGGCGTTTTTGGCGTGTGAATCAAAATGTTTCCTGAGACCCAATGGGAGGAACGTAGTCTACGTTAATTTTTTTAAAAAAAAATCATCACTTACTTGGTATTTTCCTAATTCAGAGCCCTTTTCCATGTTCGATAATTTTCTGTTAATAAACGTCTGTTCCACCGATGCTTGCCAAAACAGGAAAAGAATCCAAATAAGCTGGAAAATAATATACCAGAAATCATTCATGAGTTGAAATCAGTAATATGTTAGAGTAATCGCATATGTCAATATGGAATATAAACAATTGAGAATTAAAAGAATAGACTAAATTGACAAAAAAAAATCATTTAAATGATTCAAGGTTTTAATGGGTGTTCGAAAGAAGCCCTTGAAGTCGATATGGAAGAAATAAAGCAATTTGAAATTAAAACATAGACTAAGTCTGAAATAAAATCATTTAAATGATTCAAGGTTTTTTGTGTTCGAAAGGGAAGCCACCAGAAGTAACACAAGACTCGCATCAGCAGCAGATGGATTGTCTTATTTCTAAAAATGTTCACGGCATTTTGAAGGAATACGAACAATCTGTCCGCAGAATATTTCAGTGAAGTAAAGGAATTTTCCTAAATCATACTCCCCTTTATTTACTTATCTTTTCAAATCCTTTTTTTTTATTTTTTCCTGTCTCTCTTTTCTAGGTGTACCTCAGACTTCGGTTTTTCTACTTTTTTATTTACTATTTATTATTAGATTTTATTAATTATTTTTTAATTTTTGTTTATTTTTTATGTATGTTTCTTTATTTATTACGTTTATTTGTATTTCTTTTGCTTGTAATTACTTATTATCAGTGGCGGCTCGTGTTATGTAATCTTGGAGATTTTGTAACTTTTAATCAATCGCTAATAACGAATTCGAGACTACCGCACGGACGATTATACACCGGAAAGGGTGTCAGGCAATGGAGTCACATAGGCGCATTTCCAGGAGTTCTTTGTTAAGATCGTTCAGTAAAGTATAAACATCACTCTTCCATTTTCACTTCAGGTCACCGTCGATCTTCGACCATTGCAACGCGCGTTCTGCCCATAGATTTCATCACAAAACCTATCTATTACGACCCCTCTACTGCCTTTATATTTTGCCTGATATTTTTAAAATGGCTCCGTACACATCTCAGAAAGAAATATAATCTTACAGAAAAATTATCTAGAACAAAACTTATGATATAGCCTAAAAGGTTAACCAAAATTGTTAACTGCAATCACAAATCCATACTTGCAAGAAATATGTTGAGAAATGATTAAATTATTGCGAGTTCCTTCCATCGTTTTTTACTTTTTCTCGTATACGGAGTACAAAGAGAAAGTATTGTAATCATCAAAAAGAATTCGGAAGCTCCATATTTTGACGAATCTCTACGTTTTAGACCTCCCCGGGTCCGAAAACACAATTTTGGAATTATGTCTGTGTCTCTGTCTGTAGAAAGCGATGCTCGAAAACTATTAGAGCTACGAGGGATGAAATTTGGTATGTGGTCTTTACACATAATTTGTAGGTTTCTATCAAATTTTGAACAAAATCAGTCAATGGGAAGTCTGTCTGTTTGTATGTCCGCGGTCATGTGAACACTATATCAAAGAAACTTGAATAGTTAGATGGATAAAATTTGGTACACGGTTTATCGTCATGAAAGATGAGTCCGTATAAAATTTTGGGCCCAATCAAATAGGAGGTTAGCTTTGTCTGTCGGTCTGTATAATTTACTTTTGAAAATCCGCGCGCATGCGTACTGGAAACATTTTCTGTGCACACGAGAAGGCTGTGGGCAGATTACGTCAGCTTGTCCTTGAGACGGCAAGGCGGAAAATCGGTAAGCATCTCTTTGAATTGGATTCTTTACCTAGATATTTTTCAATCACTATAATGAAAAACCTTCTGATAGTCATTTGGATTCTGGGCAACAGTAGGTTTAGCCACGCGGGGGGGGGAGGAAGCAGCACCTTTCTGGGAAGTATACGAAGAAAGTTTGGGGAGAACACTCCACATGGTTTAGAAGTAAAATTCAAGGCAAGAAAAGTTAAAAGAGATTATATAAAATATATCATTTGACTCTTAATATTCCTCGACTCAGTCTTTGAGATTTCAGAAAAGAATGAAAACTTAAAATTTCTGAAGTTAGGAAGTTTAATATAATCATTTTATGAAAATAAAAAAAATGTTAAATATACACTTACGATTATCATCATGTGGACCATTCACTCGATACTTCATGTTGTTAGGAAAGTGTCTCCAGAACTCGATGCTTCCATAACGAATCTTGCCAATCCAAGGATGCTGGTAATTTGCGTTTGTTCGAAATCTTTTGAAAATCGTTCCAATTACAATTAGGAAATCGTCATCTTTTGATGATAAACACAATAGTGCTTCGAGCTCGCTTCGCTATTGACGCCTTTAAACTAAAGTTTGATGACAGAATTTGCAGTTATAAAACGCATAAAATAAGAGTTGCATATGTAAATGAATACAATATCTAATAT
>BGPR01030398.1:0-18692 GCA_013235015.1 Araneus ventricosus
GGTCTTTTTCTCATTAGTGTATTTCGTGTACGAAGTGCTGAAACCCAACGGAGGTTAGTGTTACGAGCGGGAACAGTTTGATTTTTACGGATATTGAACTGCGACGAAACTCACTCTGAACTGCTGTGACAGATCGTTACTCTTGACGAAACAGATATACGCAAAAACGCAGTGTTCTATCGTCCACGGCTTTATTGCATAAACGGAAAAAAAAAATGCCAAGACTTCATGAACCTAACGCCTTCTACCGGGCATCTCTGACTCACGGGGTGGCAAGTTCTAGCCATTCCAAAAACGTCTGTTCCTTTAGCCTCACCTTGTACGATAAAATTAAAACAAATCTTATGTTTTATTTAGATTAAAAGAAGTTATACCATTTTGATTCGTAATTTGCCTTAATTTTTAATGATTCACATTAAATTCTGAAAACATAATTGCTAAATTATGCTTCATTTATGATTTGAAAATTAAAATCAAATGCCCGTTTTTAATAATATTCTAATAATTAATTTAATAATTTTTTGAAAATTTTCTAAATAGAAAACTCTTAATTTAATGCCAGAAATTGAAACTTAAAAGAAGCAATATTTATCGTAAACAAAAAGTTGGATAAAAAAAACTTTTCAACAGACCAGAGAAGATAACTCTTTGGTTTTAATTATACATGGTATTGAAAAAAACAGAAATCCAGTTCAAAACAATATTTATAAATATTAAACATTTGAAAAATATTTTTGTTTATCAAATTATAGTCATCTGTTAGTAATGTAAAAAATAACTGATTTTGAATTTTTTAAAATTTAAAAATGTGTTGAAATTTTAATTGGGGTAGGATTTCACAGGTAACTTTGAGATGCATTGTTTATTAAATAATTAATTTTTGACATGTTTCAAATTTTCATATTGTACAAAAATATGTGCTATTTGCTGTTTATTTAAGCTTGAATTTTAAACTTCCTTGCTTTGCTTTATATTCCAATAAAAAATGCAGAGAAATAATAATAATAATAAAAACTTAGGCTAAGCCACATAATCAAGCATTATACATTTTAAGAGCAAAACTCGTAAAATAAAACATAAAACAGTGCGACAATTAGAAGGTTTAACTAAAAAGTATTTTTTATACATTATAAATTTGGTAGTTTAATAAAACATTTATTTGGCCGACTTTAATAAAAAGAATTATCACAGAAAATGAAATATCTCAACGGTATTTTAATTCATTTTTTATAAAATATTTCACAAGAAGAAAACTATGCCATTTACAAGTTTAAATCTAATCCTATAATATATAGAAAAATTAATTTCTTTATATTTACAAAAAAAATAAAGTTTTAGTTTATTTTATAAGCAAGATACAACCGTTTTACGGTTAAATCCTTTCGAAGTTTCGAGAGGGAGGGGGAAGCCCCCCTTTCCTCTTATATCCTCGAGTCAAAGGATTATTAACCCTTAAAATGCATCTGACATAATTTTTTTTTCAAACAATTTAGACAGGATTTTGCTGAGATAATTTCTAATCACAGTAATTACGTATCCTTTTCAGGAATGGACCTTATGCACCCTTTGGGTTCGAGAGTATAGAAAAACAGCTGTGGAGGAATAAACAAAACGGTCGGCCTATAAGCGACTCAGAAATTAAAGCAGTTCTGAGTCAGCTGTTTAAGACTGACCAGTGGCTGCCTCCGGCAGGTCACGTGTCGGAGGATGTGACGTCACATGCATAAGGTATTTAATATGCGAATACGACATGCGAAGTACAATACGCATCTAATAAGTTTTGGGAGGGCAAAGGGTTAAATATTTTCTTCAATCCAATATTTTTCAAGATATCCGGGTCTATTCTGGTACCCCCGGTTGGGGGGGGGGGGGGCGTTTTTCCCGCTGTTAACGTGCGGAAAAAGTGACGTCTCCCAACCCAACCGGGGGTACCAGAATAGACCCCCTCAGCTCATGTTTCACCTGGGTTCGAATCTGAATATATAATCTTCTTATTTTGTTTCTAATCCCGATACCTTCTGAGCGTGTAATGGACCTTATGCACCCTTTGGGTTCGAGAGTATAGAAAAACAGCTGTGGAGGAATAAACAAAACGATCGACCTATAAGAGACTCAGAAATAAAAGCAGTTCTGAGTCAGCTGTTTAAGACTGAGCAATGGCTGCCGCCGGCAGGTCACGTGTCGGAGTATGTGACGTCATCATGCATAAGGTCCATTTGCACAAATCTTAAGAAGTGAGAGATGGATTAGTTTTGTCTATCTCTCTACTGAAACCCGCCCCATGCCTCCGTGCCTGATGCCATACGGCAACCGAACCGGTTGAATGGACATGGGACTCTCTCTACAACCGGATAACGATAGAAACCAATAATCAGCTTTCGTTTTGAAGCTTTTGCATGATTCACGCAATCTCATTTACAATTTCCGTTCGACCATTAACGATTTGGATAATTTAACTCTATTTTTTAATTGTTTGTTAGTTCTTCTTTGGACACTAGTTTTGCCCCGTTTGGACGTTGTTACTTTATTAAGATAATACTAGTTATCCAAAAACGTTCGTGCCGCTCAGGAGGGAGTGAAATTCAAACGGGAGGCGTCGACGATCCTGAAGAAATGACGTCAGAACTTGGCATTCTCGCCAACCAACAGTCAGTGTAGCATTGTGAGGCGTGTTGGAGGTATGGAAAGCATTTCTGCAGGAAGTAGAGTCTTGAAGTGACAGCAGTGTTTTGCTTTACGAGTTCAAACTAGGGAACAAGACAATCGGCCATTATCGTCCATCCACTATCGACTAAGCCTCGGTCAAGTGGATATTGAGTGTAATCGATATCAAACCTGCAAGCAAGACTTAATTTACCGGAGGAAAACATTCGATTGCATCTGCATAACCTTGGGAAATTGGACTTTTTTAACCTTGGACGTGGAAGTTTAGTAAGTGGATGCCTCGTGTGTTGACAGAGGAAAACAAACTCCAGCAACTCACCGTCCGCTCTTCATTGTTGCCACGCCACAAGATTAGCTCCACTACTGGATCAGACAGTGACTGTTGACAAGAACTGTGTGTTATATAATAACCGCTAAAGCGAACAGCAAGAGTCGTTCCTTTGTTTTTGCAACATTTGCTGCCATTCATCACCAGACAGAACTGCTTTGTGTTTGGTGGACCTGAGCTAGTATTGTGTACTTTGGATTCCTGGAAAATGGCAAAAGCCATGACAGCCGAGGTGTACTCGCCCCAGTTGCAAAGGATTGCGTGTGTTCTCGTCAAAAACAGCAAGCACTTTTCAACTGAAGTGAACTTGTTATAGCCGAGGTGTACTAGTAACAGTTGCAAAGGGTTGCAAGTTCTCTGCGTCAAAAGCAGCCAGCACTTTTCAACAGAAGTTAGCGTGTTGCGTTCTGCTTAAAACCAAAAGGGTAAGTTATTTTTCTTCATGTTTCTATAAATCTAACGTTAATTTTTAATAGTGGGTTAGTTTCCATATTTTGAATGTTGGATTTTGTTTATTCATTTAAATATGTTAATTATAAAATTGTTTCGGTCAGACTTTAAATCACGGTACATTCCCATCTCAAAGTTCTTAAAACTTTATCCTGCTTTGATCTTAACCGTGTTAAATCGTATACCAAATCTGACGAATAATCGCTTGAAAAGATGCAAGTCTGGCGACCTACCGAGTCTTTAAGTCTAACCATTCTTCAGTGGAAAAATTTTCGCATTGCTGATACTTTGAAGCATTTTAGACTGGAAGTATCTTAGGAAATTAAAGGTATTTTATGGTTGTTTATATCCTGCTTACCAGGGAGTAAAATCGTAGCTATATAAATGACTTTAATTTATTAACCTTCTGACTGCGTATCCTGCGATTTCTGCCGGTTGGAAGCAAGTGTATTTTCTGCTGCATCCTGCAATTTTCACAGGCTGTGTTTACTTGATACTTTTTAAGCTTTGTATATAAATAAGAACGCGTTTGGCTTAGCGGTATTTGAACTGGTTTGCCAAATTTGAGTCTAAATAGCGATTTAAAAAATTACACTTTCGGAGGGTTGAGAGATTGCAAGACTGTATTTAACCCCTGAAGTCTCATTTTTTGCTATCTAATAAGATGACCCCTCCTGTTTTGGAAAGGTGCTGTCGTTTTCATTCGTCGAAGAAGGCATAGAATACTTGAGATGCTTATGGATTCTATGTAATTTTTGTGTCAAATTATGAAGCTAATTAATGATTAAATTTTAGTTTATGAGCCTAAAAATGCGATAATTCGATGCACGTCAATATGACGGGCGGTAGACTTAAGGGTTTAAGCGTAATTTATCGGAAAAATATTTTTTTTGACTTTCTCCATGAAAATTCCAATTTCAGAATATATAAAGATTTTCAATTAAAATCTTGTACTAATATTATACAGCAGATAAAAATCTTATTTCACGTAAAGTTTGTATTGTTGGTTGGGCAAATTTAATTCACGGAAAAATAATTAATTTTAAATATGGCTTTTCAGATAATTGGAATATTTTGTGGTTGGTATCTACAAGTTGGAACACACCGATTTCATCGCCAAAATGGTAACCTGAGGAATCGAGCGGATTACTTCCATTGGCAACCCATCGGCTAGATTGCTTATGTCATGGCAAACGTTTTGCGTGATTTGAGTTGTTTACATACTACGTGGATTTTTAAATAACTTAAATTATTTATTAAATGTTTAATTAAATAATAAAATGTATTTTAATTAGTATGATTTCAATTAGTAAATAAATGACAAATAGCACTTGGGTTTATTTAGTGATATATTTTTCCGATCATATAATTGAGAGATTTTTCTTTGTCTTGTAATAAAAATCGTTTGCATGGGATTTTTGAAGTTGTACTTGTTTTGAACGCTACTAAGGGCAAATGTTCTGCTGTTAAATTAGAGTAATTTAAAGAAGCTGATTCCGTACATTCACTAAGCTAGCGAAGCTACTAGGATCCCACTTTGCTGAAAGCGAAGCCGCTGATGTTTTTTTTAAGTTAAAAAAATTTGCCCGGTGCTCACTCTAGATGCCGCAGGCATCGCGAGCACTATTTTTCCTGCTTCATTAGAATAATTAAAAGTAACAGATTCCGTACATTCGATAAGCTACGAAAACTAGTAGATTTTTTGAAATTCTACATTTAAACTGGGAGATAGTGCAACGACAAACCACAAACGCAATGGGTTCGAAAAAAGATTAAACGATTAACTTTTAACTGTGACCGATGGCCGTTTGTTTACCATTTTGCTTTGGCGACTTGGCGCGATGGCGCCGTTTTACTAAGACTGTGTTCCAACTTGTAGATTTCAACCTATTTTGTAACTGCAATTAATAAATTGAAATCTAAATTGTAAGTGGCGAATTTTATAATGCATTATTTTTTGCGCGGAAAGAAAATACAGTCCAACCTCTTTATAATGAACCCTCAACGGACGGATTCAGAAGATCGCTATTATCAAGGGTAAACACATTATTAGTATATGAAAATAGCAGAATGCATCGGAAAATGGATTTACATTCAACCCGCGGAAATAAGCGGGATACGCAGTCAGAAGGTTAATTTAGTTATTCTAGTAACTTTCGTTAAAAATCTTTTAAAGATTTTGAAGTGCTTTATTAATTATAAAGTTTTAATCAAAAAATGAACTTCTTCGAATTCGAGGACAACAAATTCGCATATCCATTTGCAGGGATTTTGAAACTGAAAGCTGTAAATCGTTAGAAGTGGGAAACTTAATAGGAAAAAAATCACATGGCAAGTAACAGGTGCGTTTATTTCTTGCATGGTTGGAAATAATAATAAAAAGTCAGAAGGCGAAGGTAGGTTCCTTTTTTTAGAGGTGTAAGGAAAATAAAATTTTGTCCTCTATTTTCATTAGGATTAGATTTGAAATATTGAAGGAGAGTGGAATAGAATGCAAACGATGACAGCATTCCAACAAGGTGTAACATGCATAGATTAAAATGCAGTTTAAGTTAAGAGGGGAGATCTCTTTTCAGCTCGCAACTTCTAAGCAATTGCAGCTATAAAACAACTTTCAATAAAACAATTGTTCGTAATGAGTAGGTAGGTAATTATGGGGAAATGGAAATTTCAACCCCCACCATTTTCACCCCCTTTGATCTGGATAGTCCATCTACGAGCTCAGCCGAGATTTTCACCGTCCTTAGAAAATATCGCTTGCCGGTTAAAATCTAATCAAAATTACTCCAGTTAATCGTGTTCACAAGATAACACGGGCATATATGAACGAAGCTTGGTTTCTAGGGGTCATGATCGGTGGAAGATCTGTAGATATTTTCCGGAAGTCGTGTCATGAGAACCATGGCAATAGGTAGACTTCCTATAAGGAATCGGCCTAATACTCAAAGCGAAATGTGCGTCTAATTAAGCGACAAAAGAAATTAGCCAAATTAAATAATACAAGTTTCACCACTTTCATGACATAGAAAATGCTAGCTAAACAAAAAAGTATTAATGATTTAATAACGAGCTTGCCTCAAAAGTTGATGAAAACGACCATTTTTTTTAAAATTGAATTATTGACTTTAACAATTGTGTTATGTTACCTAGACTATCATTTTACATGGAAAGGGTTGGACCTCGTATTAAATATAAAATGCCACTCACTGATAGCAAGGGTTGAGGAAACATTTTAAAGGCTAATGTTGAGAGATTTCTGCCTTTCTTGTTTTAAAATGTCATTTTATCTTTCTTTCGGCTAAAAAAATATTTTAACGCTATTTATTAATCAGAACCGCTGCATCTGGTGCTTTATGCTAGATTTGTAGCCTTTGCCAGTTTAAAAATTTCTGTTAAGTTCATTTATCGTTAGTGATTAAGTGTGTAGATAAGAGCTCATATTCCAAGCGATTAATACATTCTCTCCTTTCCAGCTAGTTTTGCGCAGAAAATGGAACTTACAATTGGGCGTAGAAGCAGACGCATCCAATGTCTAGCAATCAAGTCATCATATGCATGAAATTTCAATGCATGCTCAAGCCATCGTCAGAATCTGTACCATTCTTTCAAGTTGTTTTATGCAAGTTGACTGTGATGAAGGAAAGCAACGTTGTCAAGTCTTGCTGTGTCCTACTATAGGTGACAGCGCAGGAAGCTTTCTTCATTCTCTTGCGTCACATTGGATTTCCACAAGTAAGACCACATAATTTAAGAATTTTCGCCAATCAGAACCGGTTGTATAGAGTATTAGGGGATAAATTGTCTTTACTCATTCATACTCTTTAGGATACTATCTTAACACGCACTCATAATTTTCGAATATTTAAAAAATGAATACGCGAAATAAAGAGAAATTAACCATGACGAAAAATTATTTTATCAAATAAAAGGATGCAGACCTTGAAATATTCCCCTGCAGTTTAAAAATCTATACACAGCCAAGTAATTGAACCAGTTCCGCAGATTCTCTAAAGTGGATTTTCACTGAATTACAAACTGTAGCTTATAAATTAGTTTAAATTTCCATTTCTTGTTCTGATTGTCGTCACTGCTGTTCGAGCGACGGACAATTTACTAATAAAACAGTTTCATTCGGTCCATACATACTGATATTTGATTTGGCCCAAAGTTTTCGTTAACCTCAATATAATTTCACCCCAGAATAATTCTAATACGTCTCGTCTTCTGAACCCTATACATCTACATTTCTAGGAGGTTCATACTGGTTATGCTCCTTTTGAGTTCCGTAGTTCAATTCTGTGAAACGAAATGAAGAATTGTACTATGAACCCAGAACATGTAGCCATTCCGATTTTAGAATAGGAGGTGGCTGCGTGTGACAAATACTCGCTGCATAAAATTGAATTTTAGCTTAAGGTGCAGTAATTGATTCTCCGAGTGATGTTAACTACTCAGGTTATTATTGTATTAAAAATTAGACTTATTTAAGGATTGATACGGCTAATAAATACATATTCTTTCCACCGCTGGCGGTTTTTTGGAGTTGTGTCAAACCACGTCTTCTATGGAATGGGACATCGTCTTCTTGAACCGGGGAAATTATTACTAAAGATTTAGCAGAATTGAAAGAACGAGACATAAGACTAGACTAATTTGGCGTTTTAAAGTTAAAAATAAAGTTGCAAGATTATGAAAAAGGAATGATCTGTAAATGTGATATGCTTCAGATCATTGAGAGGAATTTCGATCAAATTTATTTCATGAAAAAGGATATCGATAATGTGTAAGAATAAATGCAAAGAACTAAAATCTAACCGACAAATTCGAGTTGTTTCTGGAGAGAAAACATTTGTGAATTGAAGAAAAAAAAATGATTCTTTCCAAGCAAAAATAGTTTTTGTTGACCAATATCACACTTTCAGGGTGGATCAGTGTAACATAAAATGGAATAACGGAAAATTAAGAATTCTACTAGTCATTTTATGGGATTTTAAATTCTATAAAGATAGTGATATTTGACTTCGTCAGAAGCAATATTGGAAATCTAAGAATTTCTACCAGTCGGGTCACGAAAACTATCCCTCAATCTGAATTGAACATCTCTTCCGAGCATTGCATTTCTAAGCATAGAGTAAAATGTCAATTCCTTGAATAGTAACAATATTATTAATATAACAATAGTATTAATGTTGGTCATTCATTCATAATTATCATTTGCAATTATTTTATTGATTTGAGAGCTCTAAATAATGTGGGGCTCGTATCACATTAATTAAAATGTTTCGACTCATTCCATGAAATGTTCGCTTGAATTCGCCCGGTTTGAAGTCGACTACCGTTTAATTATAATACTCTATTGGCAGAATTGTAAGAAATCCATATTTGCATCGCCTTGCTTCTGCGACATATGATGCAAGTTCAAAATTACCGATTACTGGGAATTTAAATTCCTAATCTTTATTATATCTCGTCTTATCGACAACTCTTTTCTGGATATCTCCATCTAGTTCTGTAAACTGTCACTCTTTGCTCCTAACACTGATGGATTTTTAGAATTCATATTAAGTCATTAAACCTCAAGCTAATCCTTTTAGCCAAATTTCACGAGTGCGCTCTCCACTATTCGCCAATTTAAACTCAAAGTGTCAAACTCTGCGTTAATTTCTTTAGTTTTCCATCAAGATAAGGTTGATTCCTGATTCGTAGCATGTATGCATTTCATTGGTAGAGTTCAGCCACAGCACTTTCTAGCAAATAGCAAACGTATTGCAAGAAATTACGAAGAAAAGTTTCGCAAATGGGACTGGACAACATAGTGCTTAATTTATCATTAATAGGACGATTTATGTCCAGGGAGACATTTGTCAATAAGCTTTAAAACTGGAGAGAGAAAAGTTTTACAGAACAGTTCTTTGGTCAGATAGACGCTATATTCTGAGGATAGATTACTATAAACACTAATGGATTTTTGGAAATTCATTAAACCTCTAAAGCGTATTCTTTCGGACAAGCTTCACGTCCTGCGTCTCCACTATTTTTCGATTTAAAATCGATGATTCGAACCCTACGTCAAATTCAACTTTTCGTCAATAAATGGGGTTATACAATTCTACTTTCGTAGTAATTAGGTTATTTCCCTGTTAGAGATGACACAGATTCTTGTTAATAGCTCACATAAAAGAATTTCTGAATACTTTATTCCAAAATGGGACTGTTTTTAAGCGTCAACATAGTACTTAAATGACAGAAAATAGGACAATTTTTGGCCAGTGGCATTTATCACCAGCCCTTAACACTGGAGATATATTTTCTCCCTTCAGTTTAATTTCTCTCCATTTTATACTCGTATCCTTTGAGACTTGCCCAGCAGTGTTGAAAGCCCTGATTGGCGTGGGATCGTATGAGGCAATCTTCTACGCTCCAGCTATTTTGAACTGTTTGATATTAAATGTACGACTGCATCTGGAAAATCTTTGAGCCTTCAATCACTTTTCTGGAAAATGAAATTGTTTCAGGTGCATTATACCTCGCTTCTGATAAATTCAAAATTTAAACGTGGGGTTTGTTAATCCACAACATGAAAACTATTAAGAAAACAAATGACTTTTTTTACAACGCGTTTTTATTGGTGCATTAAAAATTACGATTTTTAAAATTATTTCATAATTGTATATATCGAGGAATTTTGAAATCGGATTTTATCTCAATTTCACTACTAAGTGGCGCTAATCATATGGAATAAATTTAATTACTTTTATCGATTAACTGATAAATAAGTTCTGAAAGTATTGAAATAGGGTAATATCGTCAACAAAACACGAGTATAAAAGATTCAAGAACTCTAGCTCGTAAGGAAGCGAATTAAAAGCAAAAAATCATCTTTATGAACGTGAAACAGTAAAGTTAAATAAAAGTGTACAAAAGAGAACGGTTGGCACTATGAACTTGCTTTCGCACGAATTGATAGCATGAGGTTAAATGTTTTAGAAGCTCGTATCCAAAACTACTACAATGGTGTTTAACCCAATCTGTCCATTCTTTGTTTTCAGACAATTTCAAACAAAGATTTAAGAAGTCTTTAGAATTGTTTCATAAGAACAAAAAAAAATATCGTGTGTCGCAAGAATATTGGGATAAAAACTATACCGCAGGATGTCAAAATGAAAACTGTCATGGTTAGTAAAATAAACAGATTAACATGATGCAAGGTATGTTGCTATTTAAACGACCTTGGGAGTGAATATTTTGTTCTCCTGAAATTTATGATAAATCTTGTCTTACTTAACTTGGGACGTATAACAGAATCCTCTTAAAGTAGTATGTGCGATAAATGGTAAATACATTTGTTAGATAAAAGTAGGCAGAAATGGAATGAAGAGGGTGGTGGTGCCAGGGCACAATATTTCCTCTCGGTTAATTTCTTCTATAAATGCAATTATTTCATCTCCATTGCGACTATAAAAAGTCCTGCCATAGGATACCGTCTACCACCGGTAGAGTATGCAATGCGCAGAGCGAAACGGTGGCAGTGTTGTGTAATGAAATTTTTGTCCTGTCGTGCAATGCGCGACAAAGCAGAAAGCAATGGATGAAATGAAGACTGGGTCGTGGAAGTGACAGTGCACTGGAATATCAATAATTGAGTGGTGGGAGAACTGTGGGTCTTAATGTGGACAAAGTGTATGGTGAGAGCACTGTGAGTCGTGGTAGTGTGGACAATGTGTGGAGGGAAAACGTGAATCATGGAAGTATGGGTAATGACTGTGGTGTGAAAACTGTTGGTTGCGGAAGTGTGGGTAATGACTGTGGTGTGAAAACTCTGGGTTGCGGAAGTATGGGTAATGAGTGTGGTGTGAAAAATGTGGGTTGCGGTAGTATGGCTAATGACTGTGGTGTGAAAACTGTGGGTTTCGGAAGTGTGGGTAATGACTGGTGTGAAAACTCTGGGTTGTGAAGTGTGGGTAATGGCTGTGGTGGGAAAACTGTGGGCTGCGGAACTCTGTGTTGCGGTAGTATGGTTAATGAGTGTGGTGTGAAAACTGTGGGTTGCGGAAGTATGGCTAATGACTGTGGTGTGAAAACTGTGGGTTTCGGAAGTGTGGGTAATGACTGGTGTGAAAACTGTGTTGTGAAGTGTGGGTAATGGCTGTTTTGGGAAAACTGTGGGCTGCGGAACTCTGTGTTGCGGTAGTATGGCTAATGAGTGTGGTGTGAAAACTGTGGGTTTCGGAAGTGTGGGTAATGACTAGTGTGAAAACTGTGAATTTCGGAAGTGTGGGTAATGACTAGTGTGAAAACTGTGGGTTGCGAAGTGTGGGTATTATGTGAAATGTGGGTCTCGAAAGTGTGGGTAATGTGTGGTGTGAACTGTGGGTCGTGGAAGTGTGGGTAATGCATGAAATGTGGGTTGTGGATAGTGTGTGGTGCGAGTAATGTGTCGTGTGAGTATACTGTGGGCCGCAGAAGTGTGGATAGTATGAGGTGTGAGAATTATGGATCGTGTTAGTGTACGTAAGGGGTGACATGTATGAACTGTGGGTCATGATAGTGGAATGATGGTTTGGGTAATGGATGAAATTCGGGTGGTAGTAGTGATGATAACGTGCGGATTGTTGAAGCTTTAGGTGGTGGAGTGGATTATATCCAGAATATGAGAGCTTTGGATCGTGCCGTGAGTAAGGTGTGGACCGTGAGAATTGCATAGTGGCAGTGTCTTGTGTGTGTAATGAAATTCACCAATGCTCGTTGACGCATTGAATACAAACGAAACATTCTTGCGTAGTATTACATAATCGGCAGTTTCTAAGATAAAGTATATTAGTTTTATTTTGTTACGGGACATTTTTTCTATTTTTTTTATGAGAAACTTTTTAGCTGCTCACAGATTTGCAAGTTTTAACAGTTTAAGGAAGATAACTGTTTAAAAAAGTAACAGTTAAGAAAACTGAATTTCTCCTGGGGTAATATTTCGTCTTTGAAAACTCGCAGAATTTCGAATTTTAACTTCTCACAATCACTACTCCGTCATGTTTTCGGCCAGACATATGTCTTTTCTTTCGGTAAAACTCATATTATGGAATTTTTAAAATATCTCCTTGAAAATACATGCCTAATGGTTTTGAAAATAATAAATGACCAAAAATAGTGTTTTAAATTCCCGAAAAAATACATTTTAATATACTATATTTTATAAAGTATTAGTTTTAGCATGGAACACGAATAAGTTACAATATAGTAGTTGAAAGAACCCTAGCGTTTGACATGTTTTAATATCATTGTAGTGTTCAGTACACAGGTTTAAGTACATAGACTACAAAAGTTCAATGACGTCTGAGTCATTGAGGTCATTTTATACTTTTCTTTCTTGGAATTTTGATCCAGAGTTTGATCTAATTGCAAATATCATAATTAAAGATTTGTCAGCTGTCTATATATTTAAGAAAGAATTTCTCTTATCACTGTACCCTCTTCTGTTGCAGAATAGCTAAAGAATAAAAATTTTCAGTACCTTATAACATGAAGACCAAATACGCCAGAAAAAAAGTTAAAAGTACGCATGGTGTTTCATACATTTATAAAAAAAAAACTTTCTGGAAAAATAGCTTTCAGGTCAAGACAAAAAGATCTTAGACAATAGGAATCCAGTAAATTGCAGTGTTAGCATTTCGACTGTAAAATAAAATCATGCGCCCCAAAATCAATATCCAAAAATTAGGATCTATAGAATAAGTTCCATAGATGAAAAGGGATCCGAGTGTAAAACTGTTCTCTCACTCCTTTAGTTAGTTTTAGTTTTAAAGCTTAGTGATAAATGTCTCCCTGGACTTAAAGCATCCCATTTATGATAGATTAAGTATTATGTTGTCCAGTCCCATTTTCGAACATTTTCTTCGGAATTTGTTGCAATACGTTTGCTATTTGCTAGAAATTGCTGTTGCTGAACTCTACCAATGAAATGCATACATGCTGTGAATCGGGAATCAATCTTATCTTGATGGAAAGCTAAAGAAATCGACGCAGAGTTTGATACATTGAGTTTAACTTGGATAATAGTGAGAGCGCATGCATGAAGCTTTTCTAAGAGAATATGTTTTAGGTTTAATTTCTTAATACGAAATCCAAAGAAAAATTGTTAGTGTTGGGAGAAATCTATCCTCAGAGTTCGCCATCTAACTTTCCAAAGAGTGACAGTTTTCAGCAGCAGATAGGATTCATCGATACGATGAGGCATAACAAATGTTAGAAATTTCAGTTCTTGGAATTGGCAGTTTTGGGCTTGCATAGAATGTCGCAGATACAAGGTGATGCAAATACGGACTTCAATCAAATTTTGGCAACAAAAATTGAAAATAAGCAAAAGTTTAATTTCAAATCGGGTGAAATCAAATAACAAAAAATACATGGAGATTATCGTAACGGATTAATTTGATGCGATATAAAAGACCGCCTTCTGTTTTGAGTTCTCAAATAAATAAAAATAATTGCAAATGATGATGATGATGAATGAATGATGAACATTAATAGTCTATTGCTACTATTCGAAGATTCGACACTTTGCTCTATGTTTAAAAAGATGCTAGGAAGACATATTTAATTAAGATTGAGGCATAGTTTTCGTTATCCGACTGACAAATTCTTAATTTCCAATATTGATTCTGATGAAGTCAATTAAAATATCATGAAATGGCTAGAAATATTCTTAATCTTTCGTCGCATATTACACTTTCCCACCCTGTGTGATATTGGGCAACATAAACTAATTTTTTTGCTAGGAAAGAAGCATATCTTTTCTTCAATTCACAATTGTTTTAACTCCAGAAACGACTCGAATTTGTCGATTTGATTTTAGTTATTCGCATTTATTCTTGCATATTATTGATATCCTTTTTCATAAAATAAATTTGATCGAAATTCCTCTCAATGATCTGAAGCATCTCACATTTACAGATCATTCCTTTTTCATAATCTTGCAACTTTATTTTTAACTTTAAAACGCCAAATTAGTCTAGTCTATTATGTCTCGTTCTTTCAGTTCTGCTAAATCTTTAGTAATAATTTCCCCGGTTCAAGAAGACGATGTCTCATTCCATAGAAGACGTGGTTTGACACAACTCCAAAAAACCGCCAGCGGTGGAAAGAATATGTATTTATTAGCCGTATCAATCCTTAAATAAGTCTAATTTTTAATACAATAATAACCTGAGTAGTTAACACCACTCGGACAATCAATTACTGCATTAAGCTAAAATCAATTTTATTCAGCGAGTATTTGTCACACGCAGCCACCTCCTATACTAAAATCGGAATGGCTACATGTTCTTGGTTCATAGTACAATTCTTGATTTGGTTTCAACGAATTGAACTAGGGAACTCAAAAGGAGCATAACCAGTATCAACCTCCTAGAAATGTAGATGCATAAAATTCAGAAGATAAGATGTGGCAGAATCATTCTAGGAAGAAATCAAATTGCATTTAAACAAACACCTTGGGAGGAAACGAATATCAATATGTATGAACCGAGTGAAACTGTTATTAGCCAAGTGTCCATCTCTCAAACAGCAGTGATGGCAATGAGAACTGGAAATCAAAAATTAAACTAATTTGTAAACTACAGTTTGTAACTGAATTAAAATCCTTTTCATAGAATCCGCCAAATTGGCTCATTTTTGGCCGTATATAAAATGTTTGTTTTTCAACTGCAAGGGAATATTTCAAGGGCTGCATAATAGATGTGATAAATTTGTTTTCGTATTTTAGTTTTCCTTGCTGCTCGTATTCAATCTTTTTTAACTATTCGAGCAATATTAGAATGAGTTAGGATAGTATCTTAAGATAGTCTGAATGAGTAAGATTTATGTCCTAATGTCATGCAGCAGATTTTGATTGTCGAAGATTCCAAAATTATGTGCTCCTTCTTGATGTAGTGGAAAGTGATTGCGGAGAGATGGTATGGAGTTTTCTTTGACTAATTGCTCATAAATGAGCAGAAAGAAGAACCAGTTTGCTGTGAATCATTATAAACTTTAGATAAATTTGAACCCTGAAGTTATCTTCCGATAATCGCAAAGAAAAACCCCGGCCTTACCTACGCATTCCGGTACTTCTAAAAGTCCGTCAGCCGCGAAAGAAACACGGCACTGTGGCGGAGACAAAGTAATCCCCATTACGAGCGGTCAATACACCGGTCAACGGAGATGGGCTTTAAGAGACACACAACCATTACCTTATCCCACAGGAAGGCTTACTTATACGGCAGGTTCTCATCCCCAAATCTGAGGTGACCACTTAAGCGAGAATTAGCTTCTGATAAAATTGAACACTCGGCATCATAAAATATTTATTCTTAAATGCTATAATCTTTTAAAAAGTGATCTGATAGATCAGAAAATAGCTACAACTCCACTGAACTATCTGAACCAGCGAATTTTATGAAAGAATAACCTTATTGGCTTTATTAGTAGTCTCTCATGAAACTGAATATCGTTGCAACAATCGTCCTGTGGGTACACGGTGAAACCAGTCCAACAAGGAGGATAATGGCTTTATTCACGAATATTCCGGGAAGCACAAGAAAAACAGCGCTTGTACAAATTAGTAGCACAGACAGCAAATAACTAATAACAGTAACAGCACTTTCAATAGATCTCGGCTCACCAGCTTATCAACTCGCATTGCAGAGGAAACTCCAAATGAAGATTCTCCCTCTAGCCTTCCGGTATTTACAGCTCTTCCAACAGGGCATGAACTCGCATGAAAATCTTTTGAAAAATCTTCATATGAGAGATTGGACCATAATTCTTTAAAATTCGAAAATCTTCATGTTGTCGCCAAATGGTCACCAAGTTTGTCGAAGAGGTCAAGGGGGTAGTGGCTAGTTCTTCCCGACATCCAATAAAACCTCTAAATTTATCTTCCCAACCATAAGATTAACAAGGAGGAAGCAACATTACATTTTATAACAATATGAACTGGATGCAGATATTGAGCATCCTTGTTGCCTGTAGATTTCTAACACGTTAACAGACTCATTAGTTTCAAGAGATTTCTGCCAGAATCGTATTGATCTGTCGTACTGTTAAGGAAATAAGAATAAAGAAAGTTGAACAAAATGATCAAAGAAAGGAATTCTGTTTGGTAATAAGAGTACATTCAATAGAGAAAGAGAACGAATGAATAAGCTGTAATGAATTTCTAGTCTTGAGTCTTCGAACTCAAATAATAATCAATGATTTATACAGGAATTTCAATATTTGTCGATTAAAAAATTTTCAAATATTTTATAAAATCCTGTCCTGGATTCACTTTGGGATTTCTGCTGGATATTTGACTACATACAGCGTTGGAAATATTTGACCTTCTCGGTTTCACCATTTTAAGGCTCTGCTTGATTTTACTTGCATTTAAATTTCTTATACTCCTTGCCGAAACTTCTTGAAGCTTGGTAATCCTCCGGAAGCTTCAGATTCCATCCCTATCTATTGTTACAGGATTGTAGATTCTATACTAGTTCCAGAAAATTAACTGAAATATTGCAAGTAAATGATTTTATATTCGTAATGAACATTTCGTACATCTGCACTTGTGCTCGTTCTAGTCGCATGCAACATCAAAAAATTATCAATTCTCCTGCAATAAATGCTACGGAGAGGAAGATCAATCCATCGTTGCTGCTGTTTTCTTGGGTAATATGAAGTTCTCCGCTTGTTCAGAGATTATTTTTCCACTTTGACTCGCCTTTGAATCATCAATGTTTCTAGATGTACAGAATGTTTCTCAGGAGTGGAAAGAAGCTTAAAGAGTTAAAGGACTTGGTAAGTTAAAATATAATAGTCTCAAAACAAATATTCCATTAGAAGTGAGGTTCCTTGCTATTTAAAGCAATTATATTCTTTTTGTAAGGTATTCATCACTTACACTACTTCTTGCCTTCCAGCACATTTAACTCGCTAATGCACATTGAACCATCAAAAACTTGTAGAGGTTGGTCAGTAGGAATCTTAATGTGACGAGTTAAATACTTTATTGTGTTTTAAAGCATTTGGATACAAAAAGCTTAAATTCCACATGTCGATACACTAGAAAAAGGTTTAACTTTCCAGCAGACGCTCGTATGTAGGAGATATTTGCACCGTGTTAATACTTCCTACTGTGAAGTCAAAAGATTTTTAAATCGTCAACTTTTATGTACTTGACAGGAAAAATGGGACCATCGTATTAATAACAAATTGTATTCTGTCGAGCCCTCCATTGGTCTGTGGCCTATTCTTCCTATCGAGAGGTAGATGTGAAATTGACTCTCCTTCGTATAGGACATGCACGTTTCACTCACAGGCTTCTCATCTTCGGAGAAAGAGCACCAGTATGTCACACATGTCGTTCAGATTTTACTGTTAATCATATTTTAATTGAATGCCCGTATTTTAATTCTCATCGATCATTTTAATTCATCTATAGCATTGCAAGACTTAATGGGTGAATGACAGCATCAAAATATTTTTAATTTTTTAAAAGCTATTTGCTTTTTTACGTGTATTTGCTAGCATCCTTTTTGCTCTCTTCATTCTTTTGGTTTACTTTCATCAGTCTTTGTCCATATATAAATTTTTAATTTTTCAAGTATTTTTTAACATTTTGCATTTTTATTCATATCATGAGATTCAATTTTAACAATATGCTTGGCGCAGTATGGCCAAAAATGGATCTTGAGCCAGAAAACTCCGCACAATCAACCGATCGTATTAAATACTTCTAATAGTTCTTTCATAAATTCAAGTGAAATTTTTATTTATATAATCTTTGTTTAGTATTAATCTAATAAATACAGATAACATAAATTGTAATTGTGCGTTTGTTTCTTCTAAAACACGATATAAATATGTAATACGATGCACCATCGCCTGTATACGAGCGCTCGCGGAAAAGTAGCCTTCGCTAATAACGTGTATGAGACGTGTATCGAATTGAAGCATTTTTGCCAATTAAATCAGTAATTAAATCTACGTAATAATTAATTTTAAAAACAAAAATACTTGGTCATGCTTTAGTGTCTCAAGTGTCCTTTACCATCTTAAATAGATTGAAATAATAAAAAAATCCCGAATGGGTGGTGGCATCTAATTAGGAGGTTAAAGAAATTCGTAGGGCAAGGGGTTAACCTTCCAGTGGGCACCCCTGCGCAAATTTCACGACAAACGGGATTTTCCATGTCCTGTTCTCTCATTCGGAGTCCAAACTGTATGAAGGTCATTG
>BGPR01030399.1:0-18691 GCA_013235015.1 Araneus ventricosus
CCATTGGTAAAAGTTCAATGTCAACAGAAGTAGGTTTGGTGGTTGGTGTTTAGGTGTTTTATGGCGCAAGAGCCATTGATTTGACTATGCTGCGCCAGACACAAGTGGAAGTGGTATTAGTGTATAAAGGGAAGTAAAACAATACTGGAGGGACATGAAAAAAAGCACACAGATGAGTGAAACCAAGAATTAGATCATTGAAAAAAACTGAATGGACTTCAAAAAAGAAAATAGGTTAACATGAGGCGTTTTATCAAGCAAGGAGGGAAGTGAAACTGAAGGTGCTTGAAAGAATTGTAAACGTCGAGCATTAAAGTTTGTGCATTCTGAAAGTATATGGCGGACGGACATACGACAGTTACAACGTGAGCACATTGGTGGCTCTTCACCGAATAACAAGTGAAGATGAGTAAATCTGGTATGACCGATTCGCAAACGAGTTAGAAGTGTGTCCGCTTTCCTGCTTGTTAATGAGGGCCAATGTCGCACAAAAGGTTTCACAGCATGGAGTTTGTTATTAGTCTCCAAATCCCACTGTTCTTGCCATTTCGAATAGAGAAGCATTTTAACATGCTTTTTTAAATCGACAACTGGGATAGTCATGTCCATTGGAGCGACTGCCGATTTGGCAGCCTTGTCTGCTTGCTCGTTACCCACAATTCCAACATGAGATGGTACCCAACAGAGCATGATATTAAAACCTCGTAAAGCGAGTTTGTTAAAAAGGTCTAAAACATTTAACACTAAAGGATGATTATGAGGGTGAGGATAAAATGAACTCAGTGATTGTAAAACACTTAGAGAATCTGTATAAATAATAAAATATCTTTGCGACCTGTCAGATATTTCTTCCAAGGCAAATAAGATGGCAATTATCTCTGCTGTGAAAACCGAGCAGGAGGAGTGAAGTTTAAAAGAAAAGGTTTTGTTTGGGAAAACAACAGCAAATGAGACATGAGTAGCTGATTTTGATCCATCTGTATAGATTGGTATTAAGTCTTGATAATGCTGTCTGTGTTCAAGGAAGATTTTTTGGTTTATAATGTCTGTTGTATCGGATTTTTTAAAGGATTGAAAGGGATTTATATACTGTATGTCTGGAATTTTCCAAGGAGGAAATTTATTACTTGGCTGCTGAGTTGGACGCAGATAAAGAATATTTAATTCTGAAAGGATGTAATGAATTCTTTTAAAAAATACAGGTATGAAAGATTTCCTAGCCTCCTGCAGTCGAACTAAAAAAGGACGAAGTTTAAAGTCATAAAAAGGATGATTCACATTTGACTGAATTCTAAAATAATAGTTCAGAGACAAAAGTTGTCTTCTTAATTTAAGGGAGGGTTCAAAACAATCAACATAAAGGCTTTTAACAGGTGAAGTCCTAAAAGCTCCAGAAATGAGTCTGAGAGCTGCGTGATGAACCGGGTCCAGTTTTTGCAGAACACTTTTCCTGGCAGATCCGTAAATTACACATCCATAATCAAGTTTGGACAGTGTCGTGGCTTTATATATTTTAAGCAGAGATGTTTTATCAGCTCCCCAAGCTGTAGTCGATAAGACTTTCAAAATGTTTAGGGATTTTTCACACTTTTTACGCAATTGAATTACGTGTGGTAGGAAGGAGAGCTTCTTGTCAAAAATTACGCCTAAAAAACGGATTTCAGTCTGAAATGGGATCATTTCGCCATTCAGTTTAAGTTCAGGGTCAAAATGAAGATTACGTTTTCGACAAAAATGAACAGCAGTAGTTTTCGATGTAGAGATAGTGAAACCATTTGCATTGGACCACTGTGTAATACTATTAATAGCAATCTGTAGTTGTCTCTGAATAAAATTCATATGCATCCCTGTACAAGAGATGTACAGGTCGTCGACATATAAAAAACTCTTCACCGAAGTTGGTAATTGTTTTAAAATGTTGTTAATTTTTAACATAAAAAGGGTCACGCTTAAAACACTACCTTGAGGAACACCCTCCTCTTGAATAAAAAAGTCTGAAAGTTCAGATTCAACTTTGACCCGAAACTTCCTAAGTCTCAAAAAGTTCTGAATAAAAATGGGAAGGTTCCCTCTTAATCCAATATCATACATGTCTTTTAAAATCCCATATCTCCAGGTCTTATCGTACGCTTTTTCGATGTCGAAGAAGACAGCAACAAAATGCTTTCTCTCCAAGAATGCCAGGCGAATACCTGTTTCAAGGGCAAGAAGATTGTCGACAGTGCTCCGGCCTCGCCGAAAACCACTCTGGGAAGGGTGAATAAAATTATTTGTCTCCAGGTAATAAACCAATCTAAAATTTATCATTTTTTCTAACAATTTACAGAGACAACAGGTCAAGGCAATTGGGCGATAGTTTGATGGGTTAGTCGGATCTTTGCCTGGTTTTAATAAAGGAATAATTGTTGCCTGTTGCCAAAAGGTGGGGAAGTAATGTTCTTTCCAAATGCGATTATACAGATATAATAAATTCTCTTGCGATTCTGTAGATAGTTACGCCATGATCAAACACCTAATACTGTCTGGTCCGGGAGAAGAATCATGAACTTTAGACAGACATGATTGCAATTCTAAAAATGTGAGGTCGCAGTTGTAGGGTTGGTTAGCTTGAGAGTGAAACCTTAACTTTTGTTTTTCTGCTTTCTTTTTAAAGTTTAAAATCGGGAGAGGGTAATTTTGGTTACTAGAAGTGTGCGCTAATGTTGAGGCTATGGTATTTGCTATGTCCTTTAAAGATGATATTGTGTTCCCGTTATGAATCAAAACAGAAACGGCATTGGGAGGAGAAATACCTGAAGCTTTTTTTACCTTGTTCCACAGCTGGCGACTAGATATTGTAGAGGTGATGCTTGAAACAAACTTACGCCATGACACTCTTCTACTGCGTCGTTGGGTCCTTCTGGATACTGCTTTGGATTTCTTAAAATTGATGAAATTTTCGGTAGTAGGATACCTGCGAAAGGCATCCCAAGCTTTCCTTTGTCTTTTATATGCATGTTGACAATCGGCATCCCACCAAGGCTTATTTTGCTTCCTCCGAGTACCAGACGTTTTTGGAATGGAGTTATCTGCTGCCTCAATTATAATGTTTACAATATGATTTAGTGCTTCCTCGATAGTTGACGATTTAATAATATCAGAGTTGATATTAGCCAGAGAAGTGAACTTTTGCCAGTTTGCTGCATTTAAGACATACTTGGGTGGACGGAAAGGGTTAATTGGATTATGTCTGCTGTCGGTTAAGATTAAAGGAAAGTGGTCACTATTGTATAAGTCATTGTCAACTGTCAAACTGAAATAAGGTAGTAAGGGTGGGGAGCAAATGGCGAGATCAACGGAATGAAAAGTTCGTGTGGGTAAATGAAAATGGGTTTTTTCATCTGAATTTAAAAGACATAAATTGTTGTCAGCAAGAAATTTTTCAATCTGCTGGCCACGGGCATTGGAATCGGAGCTGCCCCAAAAAGGACTATGGCCGTTAAGGTCGCCCAAAATAATAAAGGGAGATGGAAGTTGGTGAACTAAATTATTAAGTTCTATTTGGTTGACACGTTCACTAGGAGGCAAGTAAAGGCTGCAAACAGTAACCAAGGACTGAGTTTGGATGCGGATTGCGACAGCCTGTAGATTAGTATTCAGGGTCAAAGGGATGGAAGGTATATCTGAAGCTGCAAGGATTGCAACGCCACCAGAAGCTCGATTGTCAATATGATGTTTACTAAAAATTTTATAATGCCGGATGTTATGTTTATCCGTTTTCAGGTATGTCTCTTGGAGTGCAATACAGATAGGACGGTATTTGTTAACAAGGTCCCTCAATTCCATGGATTTATTTTTAAAGCCCCGACAGTTCCAAGAAACAAAAGTAGCCATTAACAAAAAGGAAAAAGGCAGAAACCGCACAAAGACAAAGAGGTGGCTAAGAAGAAGGCTGGAGGTCCTCAGCCTCGCTGGTTGACATGCCATCTTCAGAAGGATAAAATTTAAGTAGCGAATCGCTCTCATCATCACCATCGTCATGATTATTCTGTTCCTTTAAAGAATCTTTTAGGAAATCTTTTCTGGAGGGAGATCGTTTTGATGCGTCTTGCTCCCTTTTTTCTGCAAGTATACGCGCACGTTTAGCCAATTTTGACTCCCTCGTTTTATCCAGTTCATTTGACTTTTTTATCTTTTTTTTGTTCTCACGGTGACTTTTAGAATTATTTATAAAAGGCGATGAACTGCTTTTGGATGAAAATGCATTGGAACTAGGTGAAGATTTATTTGACGAGTTTGTTGCAGAAGGTAGGGGAATGGCAGGTACGGGAGCACTTGTCCGACGTTCGCTATTGCCGGCTGTGGAATGCGCTGAGGTTGGTGGAAGTGTTGTCACAATAGGTGGAACGGTACAAGCTTCAGAGACAGAAGAAAAAGTTTTTTCCCAGGATTTTTTAATCTCGAGGAGAGAGAGCCAGTCACTTTTTTTAATTGTAATAACATCATTATCGGAAGGGGGAGTAACTGTAGTAGGTGCTGTAGGAGTGTTTATGATATTGGGTGTAGGTTGCATGTTTTGCGAGCAGGAAGGAGTGACTACTGAATTCAGTGCTGATGAATATGAAATGCCAGGTTTGGGTGTTCTGTCGTTGACGATTTTTCGGGCTTCTGGAAAGGAAATGTTTTTTGTAATTTTAACAGTTAGAATCTCTTTTTCTTGTTTATAATGAGGGCATGAACGGAAAAAAGCTGGATGGTCGCCATTACAATTATAGCATTTTGGTGTGGTGGATGAGCAATTATTACTGTCATGATCTGGGAGAGAGCAGCGAGCACAGATTTGTTTACCACGGCAAGCTGTTATTGTGTGGCCAAACCTCTGACACTTGAAACAGCGCAGAGGGTTTGGTATGAAATGTCTAACAGGGCAGTTCATGTAGGCTATTTTCACTGATTTTGGTAATACAGGAGTGTTAAATGTAAGTATGACATGTTTTGTTGGGAAGTTTTGATTATTTCGTTTAATAGTTATTCTCCGGACTGCAATAACTTTCTGGTCTTTTAAACATTCCAAGATATCATCTTCCAGATCCCTCTGAAACTCACTTTCTGATATTACGCCTTTAGAATGGTTAAGAGTGTGATGTGGAGCGACTTTAACTTCAATTTCACCGATTTTTTGCAATTTCATTAAGTTTTCTGACTGTTTTGTATTGATGGTTTCTATGAGTAACTGTCCATTGTGTAACTTTTTGATTGATTTTACTTCGCCAATGACTGCAATGATAGTTTTGTGAATCAATATGGGGGATGTATTTTTTAAATCACCTTTTTCAGCACTAACAATAAAGAATTTCGAAGAAGCATTACTATGATGAAGTACATTTTGAGCCATGCGATATTAATAGGAATTCAGGCCCGACGGCACCGCCCTCCACGGAGCCCAACAAGGGAAGGCAGCCACCGGCTCTGGGTATTCCCAGCCTCGGCGCTTACCTTGGTGCTAGTCGGAACCTATACGCTGAGGGTCACCCCCGGGGACAGTGACCACCCTTAACGCCAAGCCCAAGGAGTGACCCCTTCGCTTGATCCCCTTGAGCAGACCAACCAAATGGATGGGATACCGGCCGATTGATACACCGGGGACCGAAATGTACCACCCGTCTTATGGGTCGCCACGCACGGCCAACACGTGGGGGTAATTTGCTGTCCATGAGAAGCAGACAGCAAACAGAGTGGCTACAGCTTCTCATGGAGAGCTCCCTCGCCTACCCTCGAGGGATTGATTGTTTGATTGTTTTGTGGCACAAGAGCCATTGGTTTGGCTATGCTGTGCCAAACGAACCCTCGAGGGAAGGAAGTAAAAAAGGTGAAACTCAAAAAGGAGACAAAACTCGAAAGGAGAGCAGACACTAGGGTACCTCGGGGTCGTGAATCCCGTCACATCTAAAGAAGATGTGCCCCTGAGGGGGGTTTGGTGGTTGGAAAAGGTTTCAATGCAGATTGATGGGTAGATATGTTATCCTTTGTTTGAATAGGGCTAGTTATTTCACGGTGAGAGGTGGTGTAAAATTTTGCGATCTTTTCTGCTTTGGTGATGCTATGGTTTGTTTTAGTTGGAGAATCCTTTTTTAGCCTTTTTTTATTTCTAACAAGTTGAAAATCATTGAAGTCAGGCGAAGCCAACGCTTCTTCACTGACCAGAGCAACAGATGGAGAGCATGGAACTGGCAAGTTGGTTATTGGAGGAGATGCTTTTGCAGTAGAATCAGATGGTTTAGAACAAGAAACAACAGAGGCATCCGGATTTTGTTGGACGGATGGTGCAGAAAATGATTTTTTTGCTACAGAAACGTAACTATTTCCGGGTGTGGGTGTCTGTGAATGTACAAGTTTCCTTGCTTCTGGATAAGATATCTGCTTTTTTATTTTTGTGGTGATGATTTCTTTCTCCCGTTTCCAGGCAATACAGTTTCGAGAAAAAGAAGTGTGCTCCCCCTTACAGTTAACACACTTCTCTGTGCGGGTGCAGTCAGTGCTTTCATGTCCGACTTCTGCACAACGCGCGCAGGTGAGTGTCCCGCGGCAAGAAGTTTTCGAATGTCCGGAACGTTGGCACTTGAAACAGCGGAGTGGGTTGGGTATATATGTCCTGACAGAAAGGCGCATATATCCGGCCTTAATATTTTCAGGTAATTTGGCAGAGTCAAAAGTGAGGATTAGGTGCTTTGTATTTAGGAGCTGGCCATCCCTCCGTATTGATATACGCCGTACATGGCTCACCCCCTGACCTTGCAATTCTTTAAGGATTTCTTCGGTAGGAACATTAAGCAATTCTCCGCAGGTGATAACTCCCTTGGAGGAATTCAAAGTTGCATGTGGAGAGACAGTTACTAGAATATTGGAGAATGTTTTTAGTTTCACTATTTGTTCTGATTGTTTTCGCGATTGAACTTCGACCAGCAAGTCGCCGGATCGAAGCTTCTTAGTCGATTTTACATCACCTATGCTACCAGTTATGGCTCTTTCAACCAGAAATGGAGACACGGAATGGAATGTTTCATTACAAGTAGAGATTCGTTTTATTATAAAAAATGTAGGAAAATTTGTTGCTGCTGATGATTTTGAAACAATATGTTGCCCACTGAAGGGACCAGATTTTTTTTTCCCATACGACATTTGTTGGCATTCAGGCCCGACGGCACCGCCCACCACGGAGCCCAACAAGGGAAGGCAGCCACCGGCTCTGGAGATTTCCAGCCTCGGCGCTTACCTTGGTGCTAGCCGGAACCTATACGCTCAGGGTGGGTGGGTGATTGAGGTTTAATGGCGCAAGAGCCATTTTTGGCTAAACTGCGCCAAACGTATGGTAGATAAACAGGATCACGGTTATAAAATATATGGTGTTATATTAAAAGAGGTAGATAAAAATCTTAAATAAATTTGAAATTCATAGTTGCATATGAAAAGATAAAATTATGTTACCAAAAATGGATAGATGAGCGATGAAAAGAGATAAAAAATACAAGTTTTAAAATATATGAGATGTAAAATATGTCTAAAAAATCACATGGTGGACAAAGACCAAATAAAAGTCCAAGGACGAAATCCATATAGAAAAAATGTTTAAAAAATTAAAGAGCTAAACAAATAAGTTTAAACAAAACATTTCATCGTAGGTCGTTTGTTTGCTTTTTTTTAAATAATATTTTGAAAAAAAAGTACAAAACAGAGAAGCAATAATGCTACCTGTTTTTATATTTGTTTGCCTTTTCAGGTTTGGAAGGGGGTGGAGGACTGATAACTGCAGGTGAGTCTTCCAAGTCCTCCGACATATTGTACTCTAAGGCATCCTCTTCTGATGCAGAGGAGGAGCTCATCTCGGCATCAGCATCCGATTCCCGAGATTGTAAAATGCTCTTTTCCAATGGAGGGAGAACAGCCATTGGTAAAAGCTCAATGTCAACAGAAGTATGTTTGGTGGTTTCAAACGGTTTCAATGCAGATTGATTCGTAGATTTGTTATCTTTTGTTGGAACAGGGTTAGTAACTTCACGGTGAGAGGTGGTGTAAAATTTTGCTATCTTTTCTGCTTTGGCGTTGGTATTATTTGTTTTAGTAGGAGAGTTCTTTTTTAACTTTTTTTTGTTAATAACCAGTGTAAAGTCAGTTAAATCAGGCGAGGCCAAAGCTTCTTCACTGACCGGAGCAACAGGTGGAGTGGAAGGAATCGGTAAGTTGGCCATTGGGGGATATGCTCTTGTAAGGGATTCAGACGGTTTAGAAATAGGAACAACAGAGGCATCTTTATTTCTGTCGGCGGAAGGAGCACAAGCTGATTTTTTTGCGACAGAAACGTAACTATTTCCGGGTGTAGGTGTCATAGATTTTACAAGTTTCCGGGCTTCGGGATAGGATATTTGTTTTTTAATTTTTGTGGTGATTATTTCTTTTTCTAATTTCCATGCTGAACAGTTTCGAGAAAAGGAGGTGTGTGCGTCTTTGCAGTTGACACATTTCTCAGCAGCGGTGCATTGAGAACTGTCGTGGCCTACTTCTGCACAACGGGCGCAGGTCAGTGTCCCGCGGCAAGAAGTTTTCGAATGTCCGAAACGTTGACACTGGAAACAGCGGAGTGGGTTGGGTATATATGCCCTAACAGAAAGACGCATGTATCCTGCCTTAATATGTTCAGGTAATTTTGCGGAATCAAAAGTTAGTATGAGGTGTTTTGTATTAAGGAGCTGGCCATCCCTCCGTATTGATATACGACGTACATGGCTGACCCCTTGGCTTTGCAATTCTTTAAGGATTTCTTCTGTTGCAACATTGAGCAATTCTCCGCAGGTGATAACTCCCTTGGAGGAATTCAGAGATGCATGTGGAGAGACAGATATTGGGATATTAGAAAAATTTTTAAGTTTCACTATTTGTTGAGATTGTTTCCGAGAGTGGACTTCGACCAGCAAGTCGCCAGATCGAAGCTTTTTAGTGGATGTTACCTCACCGATAGTTTCGGTAATGGCTTTTTCAACTAAGAACGGTGATACAGTGTGAAAAGTTTCATTAGCAGTAGAGTTTCTTTTAATCATAAAAAAGGTCGGAAAATTTGTTACTTTTGAAAAATTTGAGGAAATTTGTTGCCCACTGAAGGGACCAGATTTTCTTTTACCCATATGATATGGCATATGGTTCAGGTCCGACGGCACCGCCCACCACGGAGCCCAACAAGGGAAGGCAGCCACCGGCTCTGGGTATTCCCAGCCTCGGCGCTTACCTTGGTGCTAGTCGGAACCTATACGCTTAGGGTCACCCCCGGGGACAGTGACCACCCTTAACGCCAAGCCCAAGGAGTGACCCCTTCGCTTGATCCCCTTGAGCAGACCTGCCATGTGACTGGGATACCAGCCGATTGATACACCGGGGACCGAAATGTACCACCCGTCTAATGGGACGCCACGCACGGCCAACACGTGGGGGTAATTTGCTGCCCATGAGAAGCAGGAAGCAAACAGAGCGGCGACAGCTTCTCATGGAGAGCTCCCTCGCCTACCCTCGAGGGAAGGAAAAACAAAAGTCAAAAGCAGAAGTTGGAGGGGAGGTTAAAGTTGAAAGGAGACCAGACACTAGGGTACCTCGGGGTCGTGAAGCCCGTCACACCTAAAGAAGATGTGCCCCTGAGGGGCCTATACGCTCAGAGTCACCCCCGGGGACAGTGACCACCCTTAACGCCAAGCCCAAGGAGTGACCCCTTCGCTTGATCCCTTTGAGCAGACCAGCCATGCGACTGGCATACCAGCCGATTGATACACCGGGGACCGAAATGTACCACCCGTCTAAAGGGTCGCCACGCACGGCCAACACGTGGGGGTAATTTGCTGTCCATGAGAAACAAGAAGCAAACAGAGCGGCAACTGCTTCTCATGGAGAGCTCCCTCGCCTACCCTCGAGGGAAAGAAGAAAATAGCAAAAAACTCAAGGGGAGACAAAAACGAAAGGAGAAATAGACACTAGGGTACCTCGGGGTCGTGAATCCCGTCACATCTAGAGAAGATGTGCCCCTGAGGGGCAGTATAAATAGAGAGTGCAGCATTAAGCCTATAGGCAGATACAGAATCTGGAAAAGCAACGCTGCATCCAACATAGTTAATGGACTTCGAGCCATCCGTAAAAACAGGCACGTACTGGGAGTAGAGACTTCGATGAAGGTTAAAAACTTGGTAAAACACAACAGGAGCAGTGGAAGCTTTGTGAAGCAATGAAAATGGGTCGATGTAGTTAATGGAAGGGACACTCCAAGGAGGAAAACTAAAAAAGGTAAATTGTTTAACATCTAGACTAATCAATGCCGATTCTTCAAGGAATAATTTTGTTCTATCCATAAATGGACGAACATTAAATGGGCGGGCATTATAAAGTCTATTGGTGCAAGAATTAAGAAAGGTACTCCGCAATGGATGATTAGGCAGAGACATAATCTTAAAATAATAATTGGTAGACAATTGTTTACGTCGAAAATCGAGACAAAGTTGAGAGCAATCCGCATATAAACTCTGCACAGGCGATGTCCGAAAAGCACCAGTACATATGCGTAAGGCTGAGTGGTGAACAGGGTCAAGCTTCCGTAATGCAGAGGCACGGGCAGAACCATACACCACACTGCCGTAATCAATACGGGACAGGATTACTGCCTGATACACTCGGAGTAAAGAGGTTCTATCAGCTCCCCAAGAAGTGTTAGATAAAACCTTCAGAATGATGCTAGCCGGAACCTATACGCTGGGAGTCACCCCCGGGGACAGTGACCACCCTTAACGCCAATTCCAAGGAGTGACCCCTTCGCTTGATCCCCTTAAGTAGACCAGCCATGCGACTGGGATACCAGCCGATTGATACACCGGGGACCGAAATGTACCACCCGTCTAATGGGTCGCCACGCACGGCCAACACGTGGGGGTATATTGCTGTCCATGAGAAGCAATAAGCAAACAGAACGGCAACTGCTTCTCATGGAGAGCTCCCTCGCCTAACCTCGAGGGAAGGAATGAAAAGGCAAAAACTAAAGGGGAGGAAAAAACGAAAGGAGAGCAGACACTAGGGTACCTCGGGGTCGTGATGCCAGTCACACCTGAAGAAGATGTGCCCCTGAGGGGGCCATATTTGGCTATGCTGCGCCAAGCTTATGGTGGTTAAACAGGAACATGGTGTTTAAACATATGGTGATACAATATAAAAAGTACTTAAAATTCTAACATTTTACAATTGTACAAGAAGAATATAAAACATAAAAATCATATGGTAAAATCCAAGATTCATTAAAAACCAGAAATGACTGTTACCAAACTATCATGAAGTGTAATAGCAGAAAAAAGTAATTTTTCCCACTCGTGTTATGGGAAAAATAAACAATCAAAATACAAAAGAGATAAAATTGGAACCAGAAGTTAGAAAAAAAAATTAAAAAAAAAAGAGTAAGAAAAATGGTCAGAAAAAATCATTGCAGTCTTTTGATTTGGTGTTTTTTTGAGTACTTGTCATGGACAGGGGTACTTAAGGTTGAATTATAAAAAGTTTTAAAATCCACAAAACGAAATTGGCATTTCTTTGATCGCTGTCTTATGGTTGCACTTTCAAAACAGATAGAGTTTGTAGAGGGTTGTTGTTGCCCTTCGACAACAGCAGACATTTCTTCAATTGTTTCGTGGGGATCGTAATTTATTGCATCTTCGATTTCAGATGATTCAGTATCTTTGTCGGTTTTATTGCATGTATCGTCCATTGGTATAGGTTCCGAGGCTGAGTTAACAGATTTGATTTCATCAGTAACTTTGAGGCAATTATTTGCATGCAATGAAGGAAGAAAATCATCAACCTGCATAGTAGCAGAGTTTGAGTTTGGTTTTATGGCGCAAGAGCCATAGATTTGACCATGCTGCGCCAAACTACGTAAGGATCCGTCAAGATAAAAGTATGCAATTACTATATAAAATATCAATGGTAAGAAAATACAAAAAGGAGCACTGCTTAAATATGTGGATAAAAACCAATTGACCTCAAAAAGGCGAAAAGGTTCACATTTGGAGTCTTGCCGAGTAAAAGAGATAAATCAACAGAATTCGTTTTAAAAAATTTTAAACGTTGGGAGTTAAAATTCGGACATTCAGAGAGTATGTGTTTAAACGACATACTACAGTTGCATTGAGAACACATTGGTGTCTGTTCTCCGAACAGTAGATGGCGATGGGTATATCGAGTGTGACCCAATCGTAGTCTTGTGAGAAGCGTATCCGCTTTCCTGTTCATTAGAGAAGGCCAAGGTTCCACGTGGGGTTTAACAGTGCGAGTTTGAGTTTGGTTTTTGTGGCGCAAGAGCCATAAATTTGACCATGCTGCGCCAAACTATGTGGAGATCCGTCAAGATAAAAGTATGGAATTAATGTATAAAAAATTAATGGGAAGAAAAAACAACAAGGAGCACTGCTTAAATATGTGGATAAAAACCAATTGACCGCAAGAAAGCAAAAAGGTTCACATGTGGAGTCTTGCCGAGTAAAAGAGATAAATCAACAGAATTCGTTTTAAAAAATTTAAAACGTTGGGAGATAAAATTCGGACATTCAGAGAGTATGTGTTTAATCGACATACTACATTTGCATTGAGAGCACATTGGTGTCTGTTCGCCGAACAGTAGATGGCGATGGGTATATCGAGTGTGACCAACTCGTAGTCTGGTGAGGAGCGTATCCGCTTTCCTGGTCGTTAGAGAAGGCCAAGGTTGTACGTGGGGTTTAACAGAGTGAAGCTTGTTATCCGTCTCCGTGTCCCACTGTCTCTGCCATTTTGCATAAAAGAGTACTTTAGTATATTTTTTAAAATCAGTCAAAGGGACTGTAAAATCAATTCGAGTACTCGCCAATTTGGCGGCCTTGTCCGCTTCCTAATTGCCAACAATCCCAACTTGAGACGGCACCCAACACAATAAAATATTAAAATCACGAGATGCAAGTTTATTTAAAAGATGTAAAACATTTAAAACCAAAGGATGGTGATGAGAATGGATATAAAATGATTTGAGAGACTCTAAAACACTTAGTGAATCCGTGTAGATGATGAACTTCCTTTCCAGGAAATCAGAAATTTGTTTCAAAGCAAGTAAACCGCAGCTATCTCTGCTGTGAAAACTGAACAAGATGAATGAAGTTTAAAAGAAAAAGTTGTGTTTGGGTTTGGTTTGGTTTGGTTTTGGTTTATTGGCGCAAGAGCCATTTGTTGACTATACTGCGCCAGACAAATGTCATATTCACGTCAATGTAAAATTCTAAAATCATATTTGAAACAAACGATGTCTAAAAGAGCAGTGAAAAATACTCATAAATTATTACAAATGGTAGAAATACAATGATTATGGTAGAAGAACAAAACCTAGTCTAAATCAGAGGATAAAATCCAATGGATTTTAAAAATGGAAAAACTTGATTGTGCGGGGTAAAACCAACCAGTGCAGGTAAGGTAACTGAAGTCGTCTGAAAGAAATGCTGACGTTGCAAATTGAACAATGGGCATTCTATCAGAATGTGGGAAACGGATGTGGTGCAATCACAGTTCGGGCACGTAGGAGGCACTTCTCCGAGTAGCAAATGTCGATGTGTAAATCGCGTATGACCAATACGCAGGCGCGTTAAAAGAGTATCCCTTTTCCTGTTATTAAAGGATTTCCAGTCCTGTACTGTAGGCTTAATTGCATGGAGTTTGTTCTGCATTTCATTATTCCACTGACTCTGCCAGTTTGAATCGCAAAGGTTCTTGACAAACTTTTTAAGATCATTTACAGGTACCGTTGTATGAAAAAGAGTGGAAGCCATTTTAGCAGCCATGTCAGCCTGTTCGTTACCATCTATACCAACATGAGCTGGTATCCAAGAAAATAAAATGGTAAAACCTCGAGCACAAAGTTTGTCATAAATATCTAAAATAGTAAAAATCAACGGATGACTATGAGGTTGCATCGACTTCAATGACTGTAAAACGCTCAAAGAATCGACGTATACCACGTAAGATCCGGGAGATCCATTTAAAATCTCTTTCAAAGCAGTCTCTACTGCGGTGATTTCTGCTGTAAAAATTGAACATGACGGATGAGGTTTAAAACAGTAAATGTTATTTGGAAAAATAACAGCAAATGAGGTTTGGTTAGTGGATTTGGATCCATCAGTGTAAACAGGTGTGAAACTATGATAATGTGATCGGTGTTCAGAGAACAGTTTCTGGTAAATTGTATCTGCTGTGTCAGGTTTAGAAAAATTTTCGAAAGGATTTAAGTAATAAAGCCTATTAACTTTCCATGGTGGAAAAGTGTTAGTGGGTTGCGGGTGAGTGAGTGAGTGAGTGACTTTTTATGGCGCAAGGGCCAAAATTGGCCAAGCTGCGCCAAGCATAGTGGGTTGCGGAGTGACAGATATATGGTTCAAATTTAATTCCACGAGGATAGCCTGCATTCTGCTGAAGAATGGTGGGATAAATGTTTTTCTTGCGTTCTGTAGACGGAGAAGAGAAGGGCGAAGCTGGAAGTTATGATATGGATGAAGAGAATTAGATGCGATTCTAAAAAAGTAATGCAGAGAGAGCATTTGTCGTCTTACATCCAGAGCTGGCTCACAACAATAAACATACAAGCTCTGAATTGGCGAAGTCCTAAAGGCACCAGAACATAGTCTAAGGGCTGTATGATGTACCGGATCCAATTTCTGAAGAACGCTTTTCCTAGCAGAACCATAAATCATACATCCATAATCCATTTTAGAAAGGATTGTTGAACGGTAAATTCGCATCATAGATGGTTGATCTGCTCCCCAAGATGTTGAGGATAAGACTCTCAGAATATTCAAGGCTCGTTCACACCGCTTCCTTAGAGTCTTTATATGGGGAAGAAATGTCAATTTTTTGTCAAAAACAATTCCCAAAAAGCGGATTTCATTGACGAATGGAATTTTGTGACCATCAAGATGGATTTCGGGATCTAGATGCAGTTTTCGTTTCCGACAGAAATGTACACCTGCCGTCTTAGTCGTAGAAAAGGTAAAACCGTTTTTGACTGACCAATTTTGAATGTTGTTAATAGCCGTTTGGACTTGACGCTGGATAACACTCATGTCCTCTCCTGCACAAGATACGTACAGATCGTCAACATATAAAAATCCTTTTACTGTAAACGGTAGTTGATTTAAAATTCCGTTAATTTTAATACTAAAAAGTGTGACGCTTAAAACACTCCCTTGTGGGACTCCCTCTCCTTGAATAAAAAAGTCTGACAGTTCAGAACCCGCTCTGACTTGGAATCTACAAAGTTTTAAAAAATTTTGGATAAAAATAGGAAGATTTCCCCTCAGGTTAAAATCATGCAAATCCTTAAGAATCCCATGTCTCCATGTGCGGTCGTATGCCTTTTCGATATCAAAAAATATGGCCACCAGATGTTGTCTTTGCAAAAATGCGAGACGAATGTCGGTTTCCAACGCCAAAAGATTGTCTAGGGTCGATCGATCTTTCCTGAAACCACTTTGGCATCGATGAAGGAAGTTATTGTTAAATCTGCGGTTGATCATTTTTTCAAGGAGCTTACACAAGCAGCTAGTTAAAGCCATCGGACGATAGCTGGAAGGGTTGGTCGGATCTTTACCGGCTTTAAGGAGAGGAATTATAATTGCTTGGTGCCATAAGGTTGGTTTGATTTGATTGGTTTTTTATGGCACAAGGGCCAATATTGGCCAAGCTGCGCCAAACTCATTATAAGTTCTAAACACAAATTTTAATCCATAAAGCACAATTGAGGTCTAAAAAAGCAGGCAAGATGAAATGAAAAACTAAATACTATGTATAGCCATAAGGTTGGAAAGTAATGCTCATTCCAAATTCTATTAAAAAGGCGCAATAAATTTTTTTGAGAGACGGAAGTGAGATTTTGAATCATAAGATAACTAATATTATCAGGACCAGGGGAAGATTTATGAACCGTAGATAAGCAAGATTGAAATTCTTGGTAAGAAAAGTTACTGTTGTATTGAAGATACGACTGTGAACTAAAGTTTAGCGTCTGTTTTTCAACTTCTGATTTGTGATTTAAAAAGGTAGAGGTATAGTTACGGCTGCTAGATGTATCCGATAAAGTTGAAGCAATAGAATTTGCAATATTTCTTGGGGATGATACAGTTTGACCAATGACATTTAAAACCGAAATTGAGTTTGAGATGGATGCACCAGATGCTTTTTTAACCTTTTGCCACAATTTATAACTTGAAGTGGAATAAGTGATGGTGGATATATAACTGATCCATGAAGCCCTTTCGCTGCGTCGTCGGATACGGCGGAATTCTGCTCTAGCCATTTTAAAAGCAGTTAAATTTGAGGTAGTTGGATACCTTCGAAAGATGCTCCAAGCTTTATCCTGTCTATTGAGTGCCATTTGGCAGTCTTGGTTCCACCAAGGTTTATTTTGTTTCCTCCCAGAAGTATGTGTTTTTGGGATGGCAGCATTTGCAGCGTCATTCATAACTTTGGTTATAGCATAAACGGCCTCATCTATGGAGCTGTTTTCGATCATATTAGTTGTGATGGCAGCGAGACGAGCAAACTTAGCCCAGTTTGCCGCTGCAAATACGTATCTTTCAGGTCTGTTACTGTCGAAGTGGTTATTCCTGTTGTCATTTAAGGTTAGAGGAAAATGGTCACTATTGTGGAGTTGGTTGGTTGGTTGTTTGGGGTTTAATGGCGCAAGAGCCATTTTTGGCTAAACTGCGCCAAACATATGGTAGATAAGCAAGGCCACGGTGAGAAAATATATGGTGTTATATTAAAAGAGGTAGATAAAATTCTAAAATAGATTTGAAATTCATAGTTGCATATGAAAAGATAAAATCATGTGACCAAAAATGGATAGATGAACGATGAAAAGAGATAAAAAAATGGAAGTTTTAAAATGTATCGGATGGAAAATACGTCTAAAATATCACATGGTGGGCAAAGACCAAATAAAATTCCAAGGACGAAATGTATAGAGAAAATGTTTAAAATATTAAAGAACTAAGCAAGTTAGTTTAAAGAAAACAATTCAGCGTAGGTCGTTTGTTTTGAAAATATTTTTTTTTAAAAAAAGGCAAACAATGTGCAAAACAGAAGCAATAATGCTACCTGTTTTTGTATTTGTCTCCTTTTTGTGGTTTGGAAGAGGGTGGAGGACTGATAACTGCAGGTGAGTCTTCCAAATCCTCCGACATGTCATATTCCAAGGCATCCTCTTCTGATAAAGAGGAGGAGCTCATCTCGGCATCGGCATCAGATTCCCGAGTTTGTAAGATACTTTTTTCCAATGGAGGAAGAACAGCCATAGGTAAAAGCTCAATGTCAACAGTAGTACGTTTGGTTGTTTCTAAAGGTTTAAATGTAGATTTATGACTAGAGATGTTATCCTTGGTCGGAATAGGGTTAGTAACTTTAGGAGAAGAGGTCGTGTGAAATTTTGAAATCTTTTCTGCTGTGGAGATGCTGTTTGTTTTAGAAGGAGAGTCTTTCTTCAGCTTTTTTCTTTTCGAAACAAGTTTAAAATCAGTTAAGTCGGGTGAAGCAGAAGTGTTTTCAGATAACGGAGCAACAGATGGAATGGAAGGATTTGACAGGTTGGTTATTGCAGGAGGTGTTCTTGGTATAGGGACGGACTGTTTAGAAGTAGAATCAGCAGATATATCTTGGTTGGTTTGGATAGATGGAGCGGTGGATTTTTTCACTGCAGAAACGTAACTATTTCCGGGTGTAGGCGTCTGGGATTTCACAAGTTTTCTGGCTTCTTGATATGAGATTTGTTTTTTTATTTTTGGGGATATAATTTCTTTTTCCTGTTTCCAGGCAAAACAGTTTCGAGGAAACGAAGTGTGCTCCCCCTTGCAGTTGACACACTTTTCTGTTCGGGTGCCATCAGTGCTTTCATGTCCGACTTCTGCACAACGGGCGCAAGTCAGTGTCCCGCGGCAAGAAGTTTTCGAATGTCCGAAACGTTGGCACTTGAAGCAGCGGAGTGGGTTTGGTATATATGTCCTAACAGAAAGGCGCATATATCCTGCCTTAATATTTTCAGGTAACTTGTTGGAGTCGAAAGTTAGTATCAGATGCTTGGTGTTGAGGAGTTGGCCATCTCTCCGTATCGTAATACGACGCACATGGATCACTCCTTGACTTTTTAGTTCTTCAGATATCTTTTCTTCTGATTCATTGAGTAACTCACCGCAGGAAATAACTCCCTTGGATGAGTTCAATGTGGCATGGGGTTTGACTGTAACTGGAATTGTTGACAATGATTTTAATTTTGATATCTCTTTGGCTTGCTTCGGGGATTCCACTTCGACGAGAAGATCACCCGACCGAAGTTTTTTAGTTGCTTTTACATCGCCTACGCTACTTGTGATTCCCTTTTCAACTAAGAAAGGCGATACACCATGGAAAGTTTCATTTTTAGAAGAAATTCGCGAAATTACGAAAAACGTCGGAAAACTCTGTCGCTTAAAAGATGTATCGATTCGTTGCCCACTGAAGGGACCAGATTTTTTTTCCCCATACGACAATGGTAAATATTCAGGCCCGGCGGCACCGCCCACCATGGAGCCCAACAAGGGATGGCAGCCACCGGCTCTGGATATTTCCAGCCTCGGCGCTTACCATGGTGCTA
>BGPR01030400.1:0-12561 GCA_013235015.1 Araneus ventricosus
AAAACTCTAACTAGGCTTAAAATGAAAAAAAAAATGTAAGTTTAATTTCCTTACAATTTCAAGTTTAAGCATACAAAAATCAAGTTTAATTTTCTTTTGCCAAATTTTTTTTGCTTGCTTTAGAAAAAACTTTTTTTTTAAATCTATTTCTTTTAAATAATTGGCTAAAACAGAGGACCGGTCCCTCCAGCCCCAACCAATTGGATCGATTTCGACAATTTGTATTTCATATGGAAGCTTATGACTTCTAGATCTGTCATCAATCGTCACCTGCAACTTACCGCCCTCCATTTTCGAGATATATCGCAAAATAAGCTTTGGCAGAGTCCCTCGACCTCTACAACCGCCAATTCGCCAACTTATTTCGCCAAGTTACAAGCGTAGTCACATGCTATTAACGCATTCGCTGCGACATACAAATTAGATGCAAGCTCCAGAAAAGACAGCTGGTGACTTTGCTTGCTCTAGACAACTCTTATACCAAACAAGCGGGAGTGTTCTCCCTAAACTTTCTCGTATATTTCCCCAAAAAGGTGCCGTTTCCCCTTCCCCGCGCGGCTAAAAAAATTCGAACCTATTGTTACCCAGAATCCAATGACTATCAGAAGGTTTTTCATTATAGTGATTGAAAAATAGCTAGGTAAAGAATGCAAAGAGATGCGTACCGATTAAAACGCAACTATCGCACACAGCTAGGTTTCACTCTTGCCGTCTCAAGGACAAACTGACGTAATTCGCTCCTTTCACGAGCACAGACGATTGCTTCTAATACGCATGCGCGTGAAGACAACGGATTGGTTTCAATGGTAAATTATACGGACCGACAGGCAGTCAACTCTTTGACGGATTTGGCCCAAAATTTTATACGGACCTACATTCATGACGATAAAATTGTGTACCAAATTTTATCCATCTAGCTATTCAAGTTTTTGAGTTATAGTGTTCGCATGACATCGGACATACAGACAGACAGATTTCCCGTAGACGGATGTTGTCCAAAATTTGACAGAAACCTACAAATTATGTGTTAAGTTCACATACCAAATTTCATCCCCATAGCGCTCCTAGTTTTCGAGTTTTCGTGTTCACAGTCACACAGACAGATATAATTCCCAAATTGTGCTTTTCGGAGTCGGGGAGGTCTAAAACGTGGAGATTCGTCAACATCTCGAGTTCGAATTGTTTGACGATTACAATACTTTCTCTTTGTATACTTCGTATACGAGAAAGGAAAAAAGAAAGAAAGTGAACGTATTCTGCAGGCATCTATTAACAAGTCCAACCTATCTAAACTAGAATGCAGGTCAAATTGTAACGCACAGCAAACTTTCCTGGAAGACGAGTTTTCTCGTCGGTAGCAGTCAATCTATATCAGAAAAGCCCAGAGAGGGCCTCTAACGCTGTAGGCGTGGCTACGTGACCGCGCTTTCTTCGTTAACAGCTCGCCGAAAAAGGTTAAAAAAGGTCTTAAAATTCGGAACGGGGAGTGTTTTTGAGAGGAAGAAGTCAATTTCTCATATCTTTGGAAGAGAAAGCGTTGCAAGTATTTTGAAGAGGAAAGTTGTTTAGTTTTGATTTTTGAGTGTTGATAAACAATATCCCACTGCAGAATAGTTTAGTTTTACTTTCTCGTATACGAAGTATACAAAGAGAAGGTATTGTAATCGTCAAAAAATTCGAACTCGAGATTTTGACCAATGTCCACGTTTTGGACCTCCCCGAGTCCGAAAAACACAATTTGGGAATTATGTCTGTCTGTGAACACGATAACTCGAAAACTATTAGAGCTACAGAGATGAAATTTGGTATATGGTCTTCACACATAATTTGTAGGTTTCTATCAAATTTTGGACAAAATCCGTCAACGGGAAGGCTGTCTGTCTGTATGTTCCAGGTCATGCGAACGCTATAAATCAAAAACTTGAAAAGCCAGATGGATAAAATTTTGTACACAGTTTTATCGTCGTGAATGTAGGTCCGTATAAAATTTTGGGCCAAATCCGTCAAAGGGTTGAACTGTCTGTCTGTCCGTATAATTTACTTTTGAAGAGAATCCGTTATCTCCACGCGCATGCGTACTGAAAGAACGGAGAACAATTTCATTACGGAGTAGCGAATTACGTCAGTTTAAGCCGGAGGAAATCGTTACGCATCTCTTTGAATTTGATTCTTTACCTAGATATTTTTCAATCACTATAATGAAAAACCTTCTGATAGTCGTTGGATTCTGGATAACAGTAGGTTCAAATTTTTTTAGCCGCGTGGGGGAAGGGGAAACGGCACCTTTTTGGGGAAGTATACGAGAAAGTTTGGAAGAGAACACTCCCGCTGGTTTTTTTATTTCTTAAGCACTCTGCCAATCTGCATGAGATTTTCCTCAACAACTTTCGCTAGTAAATTAGTGATAATCAGATCCGAGATATTATTGGCGAGCTAAAAACCCCGTCTTAGACGGGCACAAATCCTCTAGTGTGTTAATATTACGGGCGAATAGCTGGTCGCCCAAGGCGGCTAGTTTCTAATATCCTTCATCGCTCATCAATCCTTCATCGCTCATCTCGGTCCAGGTCCATTGTTCTCTCGAAACAGCGCTACCCGAGTCATTTAAGTTGATAATGGAATTGACAAATGGGCCTGCAGGATGCTCTAGACGGGTGACAGCTAACACGCGCCAACAACGTGATTTTCTTCGCCTCTGCGATAAATAGATTACGCTGTTTTAAAGGCGCCCCATTTCATTAAAATAATAAGGAAATGGGAATGCAATTTATTTAGCTCGGAGGCGACATCCGCTTCGTTTTGAGTTACCCCCCACCCGAACCCATTAGAATTCTTCCCTCGCCGCGTTTCTGGAGCGTCGTCCTCTCTCTCTCTCGGGGCCATTCGTCGTGCGAAGGGGAGACGACGCCTACAGATTGAGGCGACCGTGGTGGGCATTTCAGTTGGATGGAAAGGGAGTTTATTTGAAACTAGCTCATAACCTGACGTTTCTCGGGATCCATATTTTTTTATATTCCCGCCTCCATTTTTATCAACAAATAGTGTCACTAACTTCTCTCAGTGTTAGAGTCACACATTACATCACGCCTTTTTACATAGAGCTGATTGGTTGTCGTATTAATGTTTTCTATTCGCTGTTTCACTGTATCATTACGAACCCCTATTGGCTGCCTTTCTATGTTTTCAATACTCTTGAAAATCTCTCTATATAACGTCTCTGAAGCTTCGCTGCCATTGGATAAAGTCACATCCTATATAACGGCTACTCCGCTCTCGCAGTTCAGTTCCTACCCTCCAATGCATTTGCTTGACTATTCGTCGCCAGTGTCAACTGTAACTTATAAAATTCCAATTTTAAAAATTTTTTCCTACTTTAATATTCCTCTTATATCTGAGATTTAATAATCTCGACCTATATAAATGCTTCCAAAATTGCTAAAAATCCTTTCTTATAATTAAACTGCACTGTTACCTACAATGGACAAAACCATAGTTACTAAAAGCCTAAAATGCAGATGATGGTCACTGCCGGTGGCCAATGAGCTGCAGCAAACCACCTCAACTACTACTTCAGTTCCTAGCCTGCTCATGATAGATTACCATGACAGCTCATGAAAGATTACCAAAAGCAATGTCAACAAAAATTTTATAGCCAGACTGGAGATAAGCCCCCTACGGGGAGTAGGAGCTCCGTAAACTTCTTCCGATAGAAATCCTCACTGTGATTCTGCTTTTATTTATTTGTTTATTTAAAGAAAAGCACCCTACAGAGAAAACTCCATTTACAGAGTGCTGACAAACACACAAAGAACTAAAGTCACAATGAGTAAATAAAAAATTATGCCCTAGAAAGCAAAAAGAAGACCACAGAGAATACATAAAATCATAAAACTTACACAAGCGTATATATAATTAAGAACGAAAACGCATAATCACAAAACTTTAAGACACACTATGACACCAAAAGCCGTATTTTTTTTTTTAATTAAAGTTCTTTTCCAAAAAGCAAGGGTCAAAAAGTCAAAACACGCAAACACCGAGTCTAATAAAAAACACACCAGGAGTTTAAAAGTTTAAAAATGTAAATACACACTCGAGATTTAAAAAAAAAAAAATGCAACACTTAAGATAAAAATAAATCAAACACGGCGCCAAAAAACTGGTCGAATACACAAGTACAGGGAAAATCAAACAGCATAAAAATCTGAAATGTTGTAGAAAGGCAAAATAAAACATATCATGTATAGACCGCGCTGTCACTAAAACCTGCTTTTCCCGATCCCACGGACCCCGAATCTTTTATCGTAATCATTCATAACGATGAAGTGGTTATAATTTTAACGCCCCACACACTAAAATCACTAAACTTTATAAGGTCACAAAAAAGCTAGGTTTGAAAGATTTAATTTCAAAAGAAAGGGATTCTTTCTTCTTAAATTAAATCTTTCAAATATAGCCTTTTTGTGACCTTATAACGGTATAATTTGAATGAAAATTGAGAAATTTGAAGAAAGAATATTTATTTTAAACCGTTTAATAACTTATACAACTTTATAATGAACAATTCTACTTTAGAGAATTTACCCAGAGTTGCTGATCAAAAATATAAACTTAAAAATCTTTAAAACGAACAAAATGTTCATAAAAATACGCGTTGAAAAATCAAACATCAAAAAACAAAAAAAAAAAAAAAAAAAAAAAAAAAGAGATAAAAACGATTTATTTCCCCGATGTTTATAAATTAAAACACGGAAGCAAAATATTTCGTCACTCGCTACGCTACGCCAATCGTTTGCGATAGGGAAAAAAAAAATCTAATTCGCGAATTTTAAAATATTTTTATGGCGTTAGATCCCTCTTGTGTTAATCCATCACTCTGCCAAATTTGGTCCCGGTAAGTCAAACGGTCTGGGCCTGCGTAGAGTGGAAAAACGAACTTACATACTCAAAAAAAAAAATGTTGCTCTTTTATATATATCCATTTTAAACGATGGAACCTCTCTCTTTTTAATTTCTCGTATACGAAGTATACAAAAAGAAAGTATTGTAATCGTCAAAAAATTCGAACTCGAGATTTCGACGGATCTCCACGTTTTAGATCTTCCTGAGTCCGAAAAACACAATTTTGGAATTATGTCTTTCTGTGAACACGATAACTCGAAAACTATTAGAGCTACGGGGATGAAATTTGGTATGTGAACTTGAAACATAATTTGTAGGTTTCTATCAACTTTTCGACAAAATCCGTCAACGGGAAGTCTGTCTGTTCGAGGTCATGTGAACGCTATAACTCAAAAACTTGAAAAGCTAGATGGATAAAATTTTATACACAGTTTTATTGTCATGAATGTAGGTCCGTATCAAATTTTGGGTCAAATCCGTCAAAGGGTTGACTGTCTGTCGGTCTGTATAATACATACTTGTTCAACTCCATGCGCATGCGTAAATGCCTGTGCAAAGAAGGGATACTCCGAAAACTTGGCAGTTTACCAAAAACCAATTCTGGCGGCTAGATTTTGTAAGGAAGCAAACATTTAGGGCGTCTCGTTTTACTTGCGTTTTGGAAGCAATCTCTGCGCATGCGCAAGCTATTCTCCTGTTTCCTTCTCCGCAAGCGGAACTTGCATTGCTCGAGTTTCATAAAAAAATAAGTATTGCGAAGTTTTAATACATACGTATCTTTTTGAATATGATTCTCCACCTCAATATTTTACTATCACTATAATCTAGAATTAAAAACCTTCTGATAGTCATTGCATTCTGGGTTACAGTTGGTTCGAAATTTTTATCAACGCAGGGGGAAGGGAAATGACAAATGTTTGAAAAGTATACGAGAAAGTTTAGGGGAGGCCACTCCCGCTGGTTGTAAGGATTCTCGAGATCTTCTGCCATATAAAGTGGATAGTGATATGCAATTTGGCAGAAAATTGTTTATCCGGGGTGGTTGCTAATTCTGTTTCAAAGTTCCTGAAAACTGAAACATTAAGTAGAAATCCGACGTAGTTTCAATCTATTCAGAATATTAATTCGATGCGATGGCTTACACGTATGCATGCGTATTTTCGAATCATTTCATTGGCCAAGCAAAAAGAATATATATTCTGTAACTGATAAAAATTTAATTTATGTTTTACGTCATTCATCTCCTTATTAATTTTTAGTCATGATTGCTTGTCAGTCATTATCCGTAACTCTTTAGTACAACCAGCGGGAGTGGTCTCCTCTAAACTTTCTCGTATACCTCGCAACACTGGTGAGGAATAAATTAGCCAGACGGTAGTAAAACGCACCAAGCGTCCCTAACACAGGTGGAGAAAAAAATAAGATAAACGGCAGTAAAACGTACCCAGCGGTCACGACGTCTTTTTTCGTGATAGTATGGGGAAGAAAACCTTTTTTTCAACCGATTGAAGCGAAAATTGGGCGCGTTTCTACAAGTACTGCTAGCAGACCTCATAACAATTTTTATTTATCTAAGTTATAGCGTTTAGGAGTTATCGTGTTCACAAGTATGCAATTATACTGACCGATAGACATTCAACCCTTTGATGGATTTGGTCTAAAATTTGATACGGACCTACTTTCCTGATGATAAAACTGTGTACCAGATTTTATTTATCTAGTTATTCAAGTTTTTGAATTATCGTGTTCATATGAACACAGACAGACAGACTTCTCGGAGACGGAGTTTGTCCAAAATTTGATAGAAACCTACAAATTATGTGTCAAGATAATCATCCCTAAATTTCATCCCTTGTAGCCCTCATAGTTTTCGAGTTATCGTGTTCATAGACAGACATATATACACATTCCCAAATTGTGTTTTTCGGACTCAGGGAGGTCTAAAACGTGGAGATCCGTTAAAATCTCGAGTTCGAATTTTTTGACGATTACAATACTTTCTCTTTGTGTACTTCGTATACGAGAAAGTAAAAAGCAGGAAAACGATTATCTTTTCGAAACAAGAAACGAGCTGTCGCAGAACTTCCTTAAGAGACTTTCTGGACGTCTGCAGTCGTAAGGATATCCTCTCGACAAATGCGGAAATCTCGGCGAACGTGACGGGACGTCCTGATGCTGGCGAGGGTGAAGTAAATAGGAACCAACGCCGACTAAATAAAGCAAACAAACTTTTGAGGGACTATAACGAGACAGCAACAAGATTTTGTTTTTCCTTTATTATTCCCGTCGCTCGAGCCAAAATTTATATTTTGTGTTTTAATTTATTTTTGTGTTTCAGTTTTTTTTGTTCGTAAATAATTATTGACGATTTTACCCGTTTTAAAGATAAACTAGCCGGAGTAGTCTCCTCAAAACGTTCTAGTATCCACCCTAACACGGGTGGGAAAAAAATACACCAAGCGCCAGTAACATGCACCATTCTTTAACACAGGTAGGGCGAATATGTCGTGCCTTTTTTACTTTCTCGTATACGAAGTGTACAAAGAGAAAGTATTGTAATCGTCAAAAAATTCGAACTCGAGATTTTGACGAATCTCCACGTTTTAGACCCCCCTGAGTCCGAAAAACACAATTTTGGAATTATGTCTGTCTGTGTGTGTGTCTGTGAACACGAAAACTCGAAAACTATTAGAGATAAAGGGATGAAATTTGGTATGTGAACTTGACACATAATCTGTAGGTTTCTATCAAATTTTGGACAAAATCCGTCAAGGTGAAGTCCGTCTGTCTGTATGTCCGAATTCATGAGAACACTATAACTAAAAAACTTGAATAGCTAGATGGATAAAATTTGGCACACGGTTTTATCGTCATGAAAGTAGGTCCGTATAAGATTTTGGGCCAAATCCGTCAAAGGGTTGACTGTCTGTCGATCTGTATAATCGCATACTTGTTCAGTTTTGAAACTAACTCCCTGCGCATGCCTACTGGTGGCAATGCCTGTGCAAAGAAGAAGGGACGCTCCGAAAACTTGGCAGTTTGCCAAAAACCAATTCTGGCGCGATTTTGTAAGGAATCAAACATTTAGGGAGTCTCGCCATGTCCTGTTGCGCAAAAGAATGCGCAGGGGATTTGAATTTGTTTTGATCCTTCAAACCACGCGTGGTTCCAACTTTGGTTTACTTGCGACGGAAGTTTATTTGACGTCTTTTATTATTCTAGTTTTCTCTACATATGTTAGGTGTTTTCGAGAAAGTTTAGGGGAGATCACTCCCGCTGGTTTTCGTCGTAGAATGACGAAGAAAGCGAATATGTAATTTGAACGCCTTTTTTTCAACCGATTGAAACGAAAATTGGATGCGGTTCTACAGACTCCATACAGTTTTTTATTTATCTAAGTCGTAGCGTTTAGGAGTTATCGTGTTCTGAAGTATGCCACCATAGAAACCGACAGACAGTCGACCCTTTGACGGATTTGGCCCAAAATTTGATGATAAAACTGTGTACCAAATTTTTTCCATCTAGCTGTTTAAGTTTTTCAGTTATAGTGTTTGCATGAACACGGACAGACAGACTTCCCGTGGATGGAGTTTGTCCAAAATTTGATAGAAACCTACAAATTATGTGTAAACATACCAAATTTCATCACTCTCGCTTTAATAGATTTCGAGTTCTTTGTTCACAGACAGACATTATTCCAAAATTGTGTTTTTCTGACGGAGGGAGGTCTTAAACGTGAGATTCGTCAAAATCTCGAGTTCGTAGAATGAATGTAATATAAATAACAGGAGCAGTGCATTTATGTTCTTAAACAGCCTGAAATGTGACATTTTGCGTCATTGAAAGCGTTTCTTCACCTGGAAGTGTGTGCATATCTCTAACGGTTTAGAAGTTGAATTCCGTACTACAGTGGAGAAAATGGAGTATGCATTTTGGAAGAGTCCCCCTTCCCGTCCACGAATTGGGTCCGAAATTCGATACAGATTTACAGTTTAACCGTGAAAACTACATGCCAAATTTCATCCGTGTAGCTCTTCGCGTTTTTAACCCATTATCTGCTATTGACCCTTTCATAGGACGTTTGTTTTCTTTTTATTTTCTCCTAAACAGTGCAATGTCTAGTTTTGATTGTTGCATCTGAATGCTGAGCTGCCTTCTATCAAAGATACAAATCCGATAAAAATAATTTTTCCAATTAAAGAGATAATTAATTGTAATTAAAAGTGAATTAATCAGTTTAATTATAAATTTCAGAACTATCGTTGTCTTTCATATTAATGTCTTTTTTTTTTTTTTTGAAAAAGTGAAATACAGTGGAATCTGCCTATAACGAAATCGATTGGTTCCAGTTGAAAAATTCGCTATAAAGAAAATTTCGTTATACGGAGATTAGAGATTTTTGCAGTTATTTAAGTAAATGTAACAAACCTCTTAGTATGTGCTATAAGTTAAAAAATATTTAATTATGACTTTCAATTAAAAATGAAGTAATATTTATTATGAATTTGTTAAAATTACACTAATTTTTATTGTATAAATAAAATGCTCAAAAGTGAAGACAGTTCACCAATTTAGAGAATAATATGTACCAGTACGGATAAACATAAAATGCGTATTGTCACATCCATTTGCTGTTTCCACCCCGATTCTTGGAATCTTGACCCGTAGAAATGTTGCTCCCTCTGTAGAAACCCAGGTCCCCACAACTGCATTACCCTTCACATAGCATTCTGTTGTTATGTGTTATCGCTGGAATGAACAATGCGAGTGGTTCCAGAAACAGACACGTGTGAGCGATTTGTTTGCGCAGAAATTAGCAACTTTCTTCAAAAATGACAAAAATCGAAAAGATAAAGGTCTAAAAAAATTCATTATAGGGAGACAACCACTTCGTTGTATGGAGAATATTTTGATTGTTATTTAACATTCCGATTAAAAATTTCGTTATAGGGAGAAATTCGCTGTAGGGAGATTTCGTTGTAGGGAGACTCTACTGTAATAGGGTTTTTGCATATAATGGGTTAAGTGTTCCGATACGCTTAAACACACCTAAGTCTCGTTCCGACGGCGTGTGTCTCGGCAAACCTCGAGTCGCTCGAGGTTCGTACTTGTGGACTTTGGTCGGTAGAATTCCGAACAGTCGCGCCGTTCCTACGGTGCGTGACTGGGCAGCTATCTCGGCAGCGATCGAGTGAGCGGATGCACTGACGCCGTCTGGCTCCTTTGACGTGCGAGCTATTTATCATCATAGCGCGGGAAGCAACAGATGCACTTACAGGCCCACGAGCCACATCGATTCTTCCTGTTCCGACGACGGGGAATAACGCGAACCGCCGACGGAACTCGTGGAAAGACAGGCCGTAGGAACACGGCTTTAGACAATTCCCCAAACTGTCTTGTTGCTTTTCTTTATTTTCGGGCAGATCTAAAACTTAGAAATGCATCACGCTCCGAAGATCAAAGTACCTTCTTTTTGTTATACAGGGTGGTCATAAATTATGGGACCCATTTCAGAAATTAATAAAGAAAACTAATAATGTTACAACTGCGCTTTTTTTACTTTCTCGTATACGAAGCATACAAAGAGAAAATATTGTAATTGTCAAAAAATTCAAACTCGAGATTTTGACGAATCTGCACGTTTTAGACCTTCCCGATTCCGAAAAACACAGTTTTGGAATTATGTTTGTCTGTGAACACGATAACTCGAAAACTATTAGAGATACGGGGATGATATTTGGTATGTGGTCTTTAAACATAATTTGTAGGTTTCCATCAAATTTTGGACAAACTCCATCTCCGGGAAGTCTGTCTCTCCGCGTTCATGTGAACACGATAGCTCAAAAACTTACATAGATAGATGGATAAAATTTGCTACACAGTTTTATTATCAAGAGTGTACGTCCGTATCAAATTTCTGACCAAATCCGTCAAAGGATTGACTGTCTGTCGATCTGTAAAATCGCATGCCTGTGAACACGATAACCCGTTAACACAATGACTTAGATAAATAAAATTTGGTAAGTGGCCTTCTAACCTTAAATGTAGATCTGTATCCAATTTTTGTTTCAATCGGTTAAAAAAAAGGCGTTCAAATTGCGATTCGATTTTCTTACTATGACACAAGACCATTTTGGGTTTTGGCGAGCTTTTGCGATATTCGTCACCTTGGCGCGCTAAGGGAAACTAGTGGATAGTCATGGCATTCTGGGTTATGGAAGTTTCGTATTTTTTATACGCGCGGCGGGAAGGGGTAATGGCACCTTTTTGGGAAGTATGCGAGAAAGTTTAGGGGAGACATTTTTTATTAATTTTTGGAATTGGTCCAATAATTTATGACCACCCCGTATTTCGCGTACGAGAAACTGAAAAAAACAGTGGGAGTGGCCTCCCCTAAACTTTCTCGTATACTGCTCAAAAATTTGTCATTTTCCCTCCCCTTGCGTGGATAAAAAAATCGAATCTACTGTAGTCCAGAATGCAACGAATATCAGAAGGTTTTTCATTGCAGATTATAGTGATTGTAAAATATTTAAGTGAAGAATCATATTAAAAGAGATGCCTATGTATTAAAACTTAGCAATATTTATTTTCTATCACACTCCAGCAAGATCCGCTATTATACGAGCGAGATAAAGCATATCTATCACAAACTCCGTCTCAAGGACAAAGTGACGTAATCCTACCGCTTGGTACCAGAGATTTCTAAGTACGCATGCGCATGGATATCGGTTTGGAAACGAATGCTTAACAAGTATGCGATTATACAGACCGACAGACAGTCAACCCTTTGACGGATTTGGCCCAAAATTTTATACGGACCTACATTCATGACGATAAAACCGTGTACGAAATTTTATCCATCTAGCTATTCAAGTTTTTGAGTTATAGTGTTCTCATGACTTCGGACATACAGACAGACAGACTTCCCGTTGACGGATTTTGCCCAAAATTTGAGAGAAACCTACACATTATGTGTAAAGATCACATACCAAATTTCATCCCCGTAGCTCTAATAGTTTTCGAGTTATCGTGTTCACAGACAGACAGACATAATTCCAAAATTGTGTTTTTCGGACTCAGGGAGGTCTAAAACGTGGAGATTCGTCAAAATCTCGAGTTCGAATTTTTTGACGATTACAATACTTTCTCTTTGTATACTTCGTATGCGAGAAAGTAAAAAAGTTCCGAGTTAAATAAAGCGGAAATCGAATGAGCGTGAAACGTGCTTTCGCGTGTTTTGCTGGAGATGCCGCGTCTAACAATGTATCATAAAGTGTTAAAAATCCAAACGGAGGCGGCACGCGAACTGGAAACCTGCTAACACGGAGGGGATGTGGAATGCCCGCCAGCTGAAGGTTATCGATTGCTAACGAGTCGATGCAACCACCCCAGCCCCGGCATATTTACGAAGGTGCTTCGTCGTCCGGCTCCTCCCCCTACGGTTATAGAAGAAGAATGATCCGTCGTCTGCGGAAAAAGTCCGTCTATGGCCTAGTTGCGAAACTTTTATCTGGTAATGACCATCAAAAAGTTCCGGTGTTTGGCGCAGAAACCTGCGAACTGGAATATTGTCTGCAAGGATAAAACGGTTAAAATGAAGTAGTTTTCAAAAACGTTCTTTTATTAGTGTTCTAATAGCTTTGTGAGCAGTAGACA
>BGPR01030401.1:0-18690 GCA_013235015.1 Araneus ventricosus
CTGATACTTCTTCAGTTACGTATTGCTCCGGAGCTCAGTGTCGCCAGTGCTCTGGGCATCAAATCCTCCAGAAAAACAGAATCGATCCGAAATCTGAGAAGTTACAAAAGCTTAAACAAGCAAAACGTGGACTTTCTCGAATCTCCGCAAATTGAAAAAGTCTGCCCATAAAAAATTCCATCGCTTTGGGACTCGCCGATCGGTTTAGTCACAAGGACTTGCCTTCAATTTTTTAGTGGATTGCCTCAAATCCCCGACTTTCCAGCTTCATCCATCTGAAGAGGATGAAGATTTGCAAGACTGCGAAAGTGTCGGCAACTCCAACTTCATTCCTCCTTCTCAAACTCTAACCTCTCTTAATGGGCATTTCCTTTCATGGAACTGTCGCAGGCATTCTTCCAAATTGCAAGACCTTAAAGGTTTAATCAACTATTTTCTCCTGTTTTGTATTGGGCTTCCAGGAAACATTCTTGTCGTAATAACCCTCTCAAACTACATTGGCTATAACAGTGTTAGGAGGGATGCTGCCACTGGAGTAAATCACTCTGGCAGTGTTTACTCACTTACCCCTCAAACCTGTATCTAGCACACCTCTCTCTTTACACACTTCTTTGCAGGCTGTGGCTGTACAGTTCACCACTCGAACCTTAGTTACAGTCTGCTCTGTTTATCTGCCACCTCACGATGACATTCGTCCAACAGGACCTTGATACATTAGTAAGGCCAGCTTCCTACACCATTTATTTTTTTGCTATGCGATTTCAACGGACACAGTGCTTTGTGGGTTCGGATGTTACAAATTCTCAGTGGAGCTACCAAAGATTGAGCGGTTTAATCACCAGAAAAGGCTATATTGTAACAAATAATATACAAGTAAATATCAATTAAATTAAGAACAAGAAATATATAAACTCCGCCTAACTGGGACAAGAGCAAAATATATCACACTACATTGTTAAACAATAGAAACAGAAAAAAACATCAAAATACTAACACGAAACACCAACACCTCGGAACGTATATACAAACCCCGTGGGCAGGGGCAGAAATCGAAGGAGGATCTCAAAAATCCCAAAAAACAAGGCAAAAAACGCCTTGAGATTACGTAGGATAACAGAATTGCCAAAACTCTGCAAAACAGGAGCAAAAGTTGCAAAGTAAAACGAAACAGAAGCAAACATTCAAGTATATAAAACAAACAGAAACCAAAACACCAGATATATATAAGCAAACTTGAAAATTCATCCAAAAGTTAATTATATATAAAAATGCAAATCACAAATTCATTAAATATAACAAAACATAAACTATGACGACAAAATATCAAATATATAAAATAAACTTCAATCTACATTAATGCCAAAAAAAATGCAAAACAAAACCAAAAATTACCAGAATAAACAAATCAGAAACAAATCAATCCAAACAAGTAAACTATTATACATAAAGTCATAAGCACCAGCAAAATACGCCAATAAATATAATTCAAAATAATATAAAATACAGTTAATAAACCAGATTGTCTCAGACCAGAAATCATCTGAAGGAAGGGGAACATGTCTTGGGGCAATAACAAAACGCATCTAAATATCGTACCTAGAAACATAGGTAGTACTAAATAAGATGCAGTTGTCTTGAAAATACAAGGAGTCAAAATTTTAAAATATCTCTAATTCATAAGGTCCAGGATCCCAGGAAGGCCAAACCCCCACCTTCTTTAAGGTTCAATAAATGCTGTTTCGGGGGGCTGGGCCCTGTTGTCCTTTAAGTGCTGTGGTTGGTTCTCTCTTCCCCGGCAGCCCTTGTCAGGTCTCGCACCCTTCCGGGTAGGCTGGCTGCCGTGGGTGAGGTTCAGGTTCAGATTGAGCGGTTTATTTCCCATAACTGTCTCTGTCTGCTCAATAATGATGAGAAAACGTACTTCCACGAACCCACACGCACATTTCACAGTCTCGATCTTGCCATCTGTTCGCCGGAACTAATGCCATTGCTGGATTTCAATGTTGGAAATGACCTTTATAATAGTGACCACTTTCCCCCTAATTGTCTCCTATGCTGATAGCGGTGGCGTGATTCAATATCCGCCACGATATCTATTCCAGCGGGCAGACTGGGAAAAGTTCATGCAATTGGCAGATGTCACGGAGTCCATGGTTTGTACCGCGGACATCACTGAAGCAGTGCAAAATGTCGTAGACTGTATCATAAACGCCGCAAACAATAGCATCTCCAAATCTTCCTCACGTCCTAAGAAATTTCGTAGACCGTGGTGGAATGAAGCTTGTCGCGACAGTCGCAGGGAGGAAAAGAAACAGTGGAACATTTTTCGGAGATATCCGACCACAGAAAATCATGTCGCTTTTAAGCGTGCCAAAGCCCTTGCTCGTCGCATACGCCGTCGTAGTCAGAGGGAGTCTTGGATTAATTTCATTTCATCCATAACATCCTCCATTTCTAGTAAGAAGTTGTGGAGAAAAGTCAAGGCTGCTAATGGAATTAATCTTTAATTTTCCTTTCCTGTCTTAAATACGGGAAATGTGACTCATTCCGCCCCATTAGACATAGCCAACACTCTCGGGCATGCACTCGCACAAGTTTCCGCACATGGTTCTTATAGCTCTGATTTTAGGGCAATTAAGAATCGCGCGGAACGAACGATTTTGCGTTTTACTGCCCGCAGTGCACTTCCATACAACTCTGAGTTCAGGATGTTTGAGTTCCCCTCAGGGGCACATCTTCTTCAGATGTGACGGGATTCACGACCCCGAGGTAACCTAGTGTCTTGTCTCCTTCCGTTTTTTCCTCCCTTGAGTTGATTGCTTTTTTTCTATCCCTCGAGGGTAGGCGAGGGAGCTCTCCATGAGAAGCAGTTGCCGCTCTGTTTGCTTCTTGCTTCTCATGGACAGCAAATTACTCCCACGTGTTGGCCGTGAGTGGCAACCCATTAGACGGGTGGTACATTTCGGTCCCCGGTGTATCAATCGGCCGGTATCCCAGCCACTTGGCTGGTCTGCTCAAGGGGATCAAGCGAAAGAGTCATTCGCTGGGTATTGGCGTTAAGGGTGGTCAACGTTCCTGGAGGTGACTCTGGAAAAAATCATCCATTATATATTTTATCTTATCATTGACTGTTAAATTAGGGTCATTATTGGGATTAACAGCAATATCATTGTTACTATTGAATTTATTAAAAACGATATTAAATAATGTGCCGAAGCGTTCGTTATAATTAACACAGTATGATTCCCAGGCCTTTCTCTTTGTATATAGTAAAAGTTTTTTGTACTCGTCCCTGGCCTTGCGATATGCTATCCCGGAATTCTGAACCGTGTCAACACTGCTATTATTGGCTTTCGATCTTAGATAAATTTTGAAAAGTTTGCTCACTCTGTTTCGTGCGGACCTGAGATCTTCATTCCAGAAGCTGAAACGTTGGGCCAATCTTTTGGGTTTCTTCTTCAAAGTCTTGAAAGCCGCTTTTTGTACCATCTCAATAAAATCTTTTATAAAAGTATTAAAGTAAAATCTATTATTAATATTTTTCAGCTTATGTTTAAAATGATCTAGATGTCTTTCAATAAATTTCGTGAACCTGCCCAGACCATGTTTAGATTTGAAATAAAAGTCAGCCTCTGGAATGCTTTCAGTTACTAATTGGAAATAGATATATTTGTGGTCGCTATGGGATTCCATATCCAGGACGCCCCAATTCTTAATAAAATTACAAATAGAGGTGCTTATCAGTGTAAGGTCGGGGAACCCCTAATGTATTGGGTTTAATAAATGTCTGTCCATAGTCAGAGATATTACATATATGCAAAGAATTCGAGGCCATGAACTCCGACAATCTACGACCAAGATAGTTGTCAGAGTCATAGCCCCAGCTGCAGGATTTACAATTGAAATCCCCCACCAGAAGATTAAAATTATTGTTAAAATTATAATCTTTAAATTCATCAAGTATCATGTCAATATCTTCATGGGGGGGGAAATAACAGTTAAAAATATTTAATATAAAATCATTAAGATGTAGTTCAATTTCCACTGAATTTAGTGGTATTAAATTTGAAGAAAACATTAAAATTCTTATTAAAAACGTATATAATTGCATTTTTGCTCTCTGACGTAAAATTCCTGCAGCCAAAATCCGTTTTGGGGGGTTCCCCTTTATATAAATAGGGGTCCTGAATGGCTATAAAATCGAGTTGAAGATCCCTAGCGACCACGAAGGCCCCAGAGTGAGCAGCCAAGCAGTGATTGACATTAATTTGTATGCCTTTTAAAGAATTAAAATCCATAATCGGTCCTCTTCATAACTAATTCTTTTTGTTTGATAAGGATATTAAAATTTCGGTCCAGGCAACTATGATCTGTTTTATGGGAAGTCCTCAGTTTTCTATTTGACTCCCTACAGTTAATACAGTTGTTTCCCCTGCAACGATGATTATCCACTTTAATTTCACCGCACCTATCAGAAAGTTGTTTATTGGCCGGATCACAACCCTTTGTGGTGTGTCCGAATGCAAAACATTTCTTGCACTGTTTGACTGAGATGAATTCAGTCAGTCTCAGTCTTGCAAATTGGAAGTAAAGCCCCTTTTTACTCCTAAACTCCTCGTATTTTTTCGGATTAATAGACATTACCCAGTGGTATATCTTTTGTCCCAAGCTGGAATATTAAATTCAAGATTGAACTGTGGCCTGTTATTGCCATCCGCCAAGGTAATGTTTTTGGCCAAAAGGCCGGCCTTCAAGACATTTTCCTCAGTTTCCTTGGGTACATCGTATAAGATGAACTGGGGAGACCGTCGATTGGGGGTAATTAAATCAAATTTCTGGATAGTGTCTTTATCCCCATGTTCTATTATAGTTTCTTTAATGGCTGATATATCGTCCGGGGAGGCTGCAATAAGCTTAACCCCCCACGAAAGTTTTAACAACACCCCTTAGGCGAACCCTGGGGCTATTAGCTTGGAGGATATCTAAAATAATCTTTCTATTAGTCTCAAAATCCTTTAGTGTGTCATCTTTAGGTTTAATCAAGAGGATTCCCTCAGGATCCTTGGGTGTTAACACAGTCGGGGGTCCCTGCCTTCTATCCTTAGCCTGCAGGGCAACTTGCGCAAAGGAGTGCGCCTCAACCCTATTCTTTTTTACTTCGGCAACAATTTCCCGGTTGACTATCTCTAAAGTTGATTTTATATCAGGGCAAGCTGCATCTTTAATGATGGAGGGCAATTGTTCTTTTAAAGTTTGTGTGTTGTAACTCTTAATCTCGTCCAGTTTCGGGAGAAGTTCTTTGTTTCCGTCATATCTGTATTCAAATCAAGTTTGGCCCGGAGAGAGATATTTTCCCTCTCCAGGGTCCAGACTTTAGCTTTTAGTAAGGATTGTTCCGATTCAGCCAGTGATAGTTTTAAGTCAAAAATGTCTGAATCTCTCTTTTTAATTTCGAAGCATAACTCCTGTAAAATGGGTAACAACTCTCTATAGTGACATTTCACAAAATTGTTCCTCATGCTCTTCCCGTAGGTATCCGCTATGCACCATTTCGGTGGAAAATTTTTCTAAGTTGTTCAGCCATTCTAGAATCGTGGGGAAGGACTCCTCCGTATAGTCCCCCGGGTTCAATTTGTCAACCATAATTCTAAGTTCGTTTGCATATTTATCTGCATTAGTTGTTTGGGACCCCTCCATCTGAGGCATTACCCCGCTGGGAAGTCCCCTTCTTAACCATATTAAAATACTAAGACAAGCCTTCGTGGGGGCGACCAGCGTTCACACTATTCCAGTAAAAAGTTAAAACTCACACACAATACAATCGCACAAAAACACATTCAACAAATATAAAAAATCACAAAGCAAATTAAAACAGCACACAGAATAAAATATCAGTTCAATTTAAAATGCCAAAATGGACCCACTCAAGAAATCCAAAGGCAGGACCAGCCAAATGCCGAAGTCGATGATTCCAACGAAGCACCAGAAGATCCAGAATGACACAAGGCACTACACTAAGAAAGCATTACAGCACAACACTAGCGATGTAGAAAATTGCACCAGCACACAAACCACACTAACACTTATGTCAATGATGTTAAAAGACAGAGTCTACGGTGTTGTTGTAGAGGATGTTGACAGCGATGTTGCAAAGTCAAAGTGTAGGAAAAGATGTTGCAAGAGATGTCGACACAAATGTTGAGTCAATGAATTCATCCGGGCGGAGCCAAAATCAAACGAAACAGCAGTAGGCGTGGTCACCAACCAAGATGGCACACAGGAAAACTGATGGTGGGCGTTTCCCGTAAACTATACAGGAATGGCTTCCATGTCGTATATTCACCTGGATACAAGCTCAGAATGATCGTAGTATCTCCCCAAGTAGTCCAAAATACTCCAAATTCCACAGGGGGGAAGACAATAGGGTCTAATATCCCGGTGTAAAATATCAAAGCAATATGATATTATCTTCTTGGTTAGATTCACTGACAAAGTTTACACCACTTTTCTAAGTCCCATAATTTCCAAAATAGTGGGCCAAAATCAATAAAAGTCACACCCAGGTACTCGGGGGACACTGGAGAACAAAAAATATACTAAAACATTTGATTAAAATCAAGCAATTATCATTAAAATCGACTAAAAACACGGAGTTCAATAAAAACACGACCGCATGCTCGCTTGGCGACTTGGCGACCGGTCTTTTGGAAACTGCATACCCTCGCCGATTCCGCCCACCCAAAGGGTTTAGGGCCAACGAAATCGGCGGGGAGAGGGGACCCCCCAGCACGCCGAAGGAACAGCGCGCCCCGGCCCCACGGGCAGGATTTATTGTGTCAAATTAAGCAAGTTTACAAACATTACCCGATAACATGGGTAGTATTTAAAATACAATTAAACTGAAAATTAAAAACAAACTACGCCAACTGGCGGAAAGGGTGAACATATGTGCTCTGTACAAACAGTACAGCAAACAGGTCTGAGTATGTAAAAGGCATAAAAATGTGTAAATGCCTCTGTACAGACTATGCCCAGTAACAGAGGCAGTTTATTACATAGAGTATGAATAGTAAAAACAGATGTACAGGTCTGAGTACATGTCCTCTGTACAGGCTTTGCCCAGTGACAGAGGCAGAATTTAAAACATAGTAAAAGTACCTAGTTACATACAGCACATAATGAAAAAGGACACTCATTAAAAGTGATAAAAATACCAAAGGGAGAGTCCGGATGGTGGCAAGTCTGGTTGATGGCAAAAATGAGTCTAAAGAGAACTTAGAAAAACACATAAAATTATGAGATTGGAAGACTTGAGTTGTGGCTCTGCGCTGTAGCGCTTGCTTCGCTTCTCGCTGTTCTTGGCTTTTATTTCTTGGCTGATCAACTAATTGTTGACTCGGTCTGGATTTTTAAATTCTTACTTTTGTGTTGTGTGTTGTGGTGTTTGTGTGTGTGTGTGACGTCTTGTGTTTTATAACTTACTTTACTATATAGAATATATTTTGGGATCCAAGGGTTAGTGGTCAGGTCTTTTGGAAACTACCCGACCCACGGCAGCCAGCCTACCCGTAAGGGTGTAAGACGTCACTAGGGCCGCCGGGGAGAGAGCCACTCCAGCCTCCAGAGGACAACAAGGCAAACACCAGCCCCCAACGGAAACGGCATTTATTTTCCAAAAGCAAAAAGGTTACAAAAGCCAGGCAAGGTCATATATTAACAAAACTACAAAATAATTCTTGTGCACATCAAACAAGAATACCTTCCACAACGGAAGAGAATATTCATAATAAAGAAATATTTACACAATTTAATCTACAAAAAATAGAATTAACATCATCAAAAATACAAAGAAGCCCGCCTGGGGCAGGAGCGAGAAAACAAAAATACAATAACACACTGAACATATGTACAATCCCTTGGGAAGGGAAAGAGATCAAAAGATCTCTAAAGCCCCAGAGGCGACCAAGAGACGCCAAATATCAACATCTAGAGACACCACAAAACGAAAATTCTGCAAAACAACAAAAAGCAAGCACAAACCAGAAACATTACGAAGCACTAAATTTTAATTCGTCACAAATTCTATTAGAAATTTTACAAATTTGTTCAAAACGAGCAAGAGAGTTTTTATTTTTTAAAATACTAATAAACCAAAATGGTTTATTAGAAATTGTAGGTCTTGTAAAATGAAAATTGCTAGTAAAAGAGCAGTCAAATGCGAAGTGGTCCGGATCCCCCAGGCCACCGCAGACACAATTGGGACTATTAAGAATATTAAATCTAAACAAATATGCGGGAAAAGGACCATGCCCAGAAATAAAGAGAAAAAACCTGTTATGAGTCAGGAGAGCAAAATCCACACGTGGAACAAGCTCCCTGACTCTTACACCACTTTTAGAATCCTCCCAATGTCGCTGCCAATTTTCTAAAGTATACTTTTTAACAAATTTTTTCAGAAAGGAATAAGGAGCAGGCATAAATAAAGTTTCCATCAACAGAAGCCTCTTTTGCATATTGGTCGGCCAGTTCGTTACCCGGGATACCAGCATGGGCTTTCACCCAGGACAAACCGACCGAACCAATTGCCCTAAACATATTACTTTTGATATCACATATATATTTTGATTTAGTGTTAGATTTTTTTTTAAACCTCGATAGACGACAGACTATCCGTATAAATATTAAGTCTATAATTATTATCCAGAGCCCAACCGACGGCAAAATTAATAGCCGCCAGCTCGGCCTGGAAAACTGAATTAAATTCCGAAAGCTTAAATTTATAAACATTAACAAAATTATTATTATTAAAGATGCCCACCGACGCCCCAATATTACCATCAATACCGGAACCGTCGGTGTACACCTCAAAATCAGCATTATCAACAGAAATTGGAAAATTCAAAATTCTGAACTTTAACTCAATATTATTAATTTCAATATGTCTGTCTAAACCATCAATATCGATAAAATTAAATCCATTCATTCTCAAATTCCAAATCTGAAACTTAATATAAAGTCCATTAGCAGCGACATGGAGAGGAGGAATACCCAAAAATACATTAAGAGCGTTAGTTGGGGAGGTCCGATATGATTTAGATATTTTTAATAAAGCTAAACGTTGAATCGAAAATAAAGAGTTAATGTGTTTAACTGTAAAAGAACCACCCCATACAGCAGAACCATATAAAATTGAAGGTTGAATCACTGTGAGGTACCAGTGTTTCAATAAAGAAACACCGACACCCCAGTTTGGACCAGAAACCGAAATAAAATTTTTAATTAAATTTAACATTTTAGTGCGGAGAAAAGAAATATGCTCCGACCAACTGAATTTATTGTCAATAATAATACCCAAATACTTCAAGGAATCTAGTGTCCGGATGGTTCTATTTTGAATTTTAAAAATTGGAGGTTTCTTAAGTATAGCCAACCCCCTCTTTTGTCTATTTTTATTCTGGGTACCTCTGAAAACAACAGCAAGTGTTTTCTCAGAGGCAACCCGAAGATTTAATAAAGATAATTTTTCACATAATAAATCCAAAGAAGAATTTACAATCAATTCAAGATTTTTTCGGGAGTTGGCACACAAAATTAAAGCCAAATCATCCGCGTAAACCTGGAGGAAAAAATGATCATTATTTAAACCTAAAATCTCGTTAAAATAAAAATTCCAAATATGGGGTGCCAGGACTGAACCCTGAGGGCAACCCTGACACACCCCGACAGTAACTAAATTAGTACCTACAACATAAGACACATTTCTTTTAGATAAATAGCTAAATATGAATTTTTGAAAACAAAAAGGAATTTCATGTTTAACAAATAAAGAAAAAAGGACATCCCAGTCGAGGCTATCAAAAGCCGCCCTGACATCAATTGACACCAGAGCGACATGATTCCCCTCCAGGGAGCCCTTTATTTTTTCAATTAAGTAATTAACGGCCACCTCACAATTCGACAGCTCTCTAAAACCAAACTGATGAGGATGCATAAAATTCTTATTGTAAAGATAGGAATTGAATTGTTTAACAAAAAGTCTCTCTATTAACTTTCCCAAAGTGGGAAGCAAACATAGAGGACGATAAGAACTAGCCAAATGCCTATCCTTACCCGTATTTAACAAGAAAAAGACTTTAGCATTACGTAAACACAATGGAAAATGTGAATATTTAAAACACAAGTTTATAACATTACAAAAGAACTCCTTATTATGCCTAAAAATTTCAAACCACATTTTGTAATCTAAGCGATCCAGGCCGGGGGCCTTGCCACCGTGTAAATTTTTAAAGAGATCATCTAATTCAAAAACAGTAATATTTTGAAGAGATTCTAGGGGAAAAATTAATTTATTAAATTCAGACAAATTTCTCGAAGGAAAGGAATTAATTAACAAATGATTAACTATTTCTTCAAACGAAGGATTATCATTATTTTGAATTTCAACAGGAAAGTTAAATTTTCTTTTGTATTTATTAAAAGCAACTTTAAAGGTTCTACCAAATTTATTCACATAGTTTAAACAAAAATTCTCCCACGTCTTTCTTTTAGTTTCATTAATCAATTTCTTAAACTGTGAACGTTCCTTTCGATAAACAATGCCCGCGGCCAGGATCGCCTCCTCGGGTGCACCATTCTTTTTAAGACTATTAAATATACGATAAAGTGCAGTGACTTTATTACGCATTATTCTAAGTGTATTATTCCAAAACTGAAAAGAACTTTTATTATTAATTGGTTTTTTCTTAAAAGTAGCAAAAGCAGAGTCACATACAATTTTGATAAACATTTCAAAAAAATAATCAACATCATCAACAGCATATATCGATTTAAACAAACTATTCAAATAATCAAATTTTCTCTGAAAAAATTTTAAAATTTTTTTAGTTGAATATCTGCTTTTAAAAATAAAATCATTAGATGAATGAAAATCACCCACAAGCCGAACACAAACATGCTTATGATCGCTGAGGGAATCAATATTTAAAATATTCCAGAAATCTAAAAGATTTTGGCACGAAACAGAAATTAGTGTAAGGTCAGGAAAACCCTGACCTGTATTTGTAACAAAAGTAGGTCCAAGATCCGTATTATTGCAGATAGCAAAATTATTCGTAACCAAAAAATCTGAAACGACCCTCCCCCGATGATCTTCAAACTCGTAGCCCCAAACTTGGGACCGCGCATTGAAGTCACCAACGAGGAGGTCACATGAATTATTTAAACCAAGATGCAAAATTTCATTAATTAATAAATCAATATTGTCATGCGGTTGAAAATATACATTAGTCAACCGTAAATTAAAATTAGCAAAATGAATTATAATGGAAACTGAATTTAGAGTACTTTAAATAAAAATTATAATTTTTCATTTAGTCAAACAATAAATTGAACAATTACATCTATTGGAAGAAAAAATGGGGAAACCAGAGGAATCGCCAATTGGTATACCTTCAGCAAGATACGGATCTTGTATACATAAAAAATCCCAAGAAAATTCCTCAGCAGACATCAAAGCAGCGCTGTGCGCGGCCCGCGATTGATTCACATTAACCTGATGCACCCGTAGAAAAACCATAATCTGTATGCCTCATCAGATTGGCTCTTTGCTTGTCAAAACTCTCACATTTTACCCTATCAAAAGGAGAATGATTAACATCAAATGAAGTACCCTGTTTCTGGTTGCACTCACTACAATTAATACAGAAAATTTTTTGACAATCATCAGATGGATTATCAAGGCCACACTTCGTACATAGGACCTCTTGTACGAGGGCACCACTTAGTAGTGTGCCCGAATCTCCGACAGTGTTTACATTGCTTTATTCCATAGAAGTTGTAAAATTTTAAGCGAGTAAACACGAAGAAAAGACCTGATTCATCAAATAACCTTTTATAAATTGATGGGTTAACAGTCATAACCCAATTGGAAGCATACCTAGTTTTCATTAAAAAATTCAAATCAAATAAGGGTTTATTAGCAGAGTCACATAAAAATATATTTTTAGCCGACAGACCTTTACTTAAACGTTCTTTATCTACATCGTTAGGAACACCGATTAAAATGATTTGGGGGCTACGCTTCTTGGGCCTTGACACGTCAAAATGTTCCTCGATTGTAGACACACGCCAGTTCTCTTTCTAAGGCTTGAAGTTCGTCAGTATTAGGGGCCTCGATAATAAGGCCACCCCGACTTACCTTTGATATACGATTTATTCTTATTGGTGAATTTCGTATAATAAGAGCAGTCTCTACTCTTTTTCTATTATCCTCAGAAGAGGACTCCTTTTTAGGTCTCAATAACAGCACATGATTGCTACGTTGTGCAGGAATCTGTGGTTTTGTTATAATCGGCCTAGATGCAACTTCTGAAAAGGAAGGCGTGGCTCTAGACACCAAGGACTTTACATGTTTAGACGTTTCTATAAGTCTTGGATGATTCCTTAAACTCTTGCTCAAATCAAGCTCAGAACTAAGGACGCTAAGTTTGCCTTTAAGGGATTCGATAGTAGCCTCACAATTTCTAATTTTAGATTGGTATTGGCGTTCCGTTATATCAACTTGTTTGGATTTCAAATCGTAGATTGTAGATAATTGCTCTGTTTCACGGTCTTTAAATACTTTGAGAGGTGCGACGACCTTCTCAACAATAGATTCTCGGGAACCAGCTTTGATATCCCGGCCCTTACTAGTATAAATTTTAATCAATTCTTGAAGCACTGAAATCAAACTTTCTGACACAAAAAGGTCAAAATTAAAATCGATAATATCATTAATAATCAACTCTATTCCACTCACACCGGCCACCTTCGATAAAGCAACCACCGGAATTTTTTGAGAAAAAACACTCGAAGAGGATGTATTAATGCCCTTATCGGGCGCTTCTTCATCATCAGAGTTAGGCATCTTGAAAACTGTGTCGATACTTTTACTCAAGGAAATTGAAAAAATATTGTCTCTGGACATGCAAAATAATAGGCCAAATAAACATTATTAGCCAAAAATCTTCAATAGGCAGTCCAAGAATACACCTAAGCACAGCAAAGCAGGATCCAAGATGATTCCAGTAGGATGATCCGAATTAGCTAGCGGCGAAATTCCTACTATTTCTGAGAACACTTTGAAAAAGCAGGATAAATCGGGAAAAAATCACCGAAAAAATACCAAATTCACAGGTCTGCACAAGGGACCAAAGCTCAGTCCCAACCCAAAAATCAAGTCCGAGCAAAATAGCTATCCCCAAAAATTGGGACAGGACTAAAACAGGCTCTCTGAACACAATGAGGCAGCATCCAATTGAAGTAAAACATGATGTATTTGTCAAGAGCATAAAACACACAAATAATTAAAAACAATGATTTAAAAAGTGTTAAAAGAAATGGCCAAGGGAAGAGTCTGGTTGATGGCAGGTGAATATTAAATAAATCAAGAGATGGACGAAAAGAAAAAGTGAAAGACAATTATGATGAATATTATGATTCCAATGAAGTCATGAAAAGCCACTACTAAAATAAATCTGCCACTACTCTAAATAGCCGCCACTATTGAAGAATCGAAAGATGCACTATGGGACCAAGAGATCCTACTAACCATAAGCCCACACAGGGTGCCACTAACCTGATGTGGGAGGGCCGGAGGATGGTGGCAGAGCCCTAACGCGAGGTGTGGAGCCGGAGGTGGATGGCAGAGCTCCACACAGCAGCGAGGAAGGGTGGTCGTGGGTGGCCCTCGCTGCAAACGCGCCGACGGCGAGTGGGTGAGGGTGGTGAGGACACTCGCACGCGACGCGTAAACCTTAGGTTAAGTTAGTTCAGTTAGTTAGGACATATACTAATAAAGGGGCCCCTCAGTGCATATCATGTATGTTATTGCAGGTGGACATAGTTAGTAGAGGACAACAACTTCAAGATAGAAAGAGGAGCCCCAAACTGGACACTGGTGATAGTTTTTTGTCTCTTTCATTCAACTCCAGGATGCTTGACGGCTAATCTTGACTATTTGCAGGTCTCATCAAGGATGGTGGAAGAGAGGAACCAGGTGGAAGACAAGCTACGGATCAGCGGGCACAGGAAACCGGAAGTTTGGTGAAGTATCATTTATATTTATTAAATTACTTAGCATTAAACACACACTAAAATATCTCTTTTCAGGTGCCGCGGAAGAGACTGGAACCAAGGAGCCCAGATATGAAGTACAAGATGGTAAAAGGGCCCTGTTTTCTATTTAACATGAAACACACACACACACAAAATCACACATCATTAACCCAACCCATCCCGACATTGGCCAGGCGGGTCAGTCGGGGTGTGTATTTTTTTTAAAAATTTTTCAGTCCCGTGTTCCGAAAGTAAAGAAGCAAAGTCCCAGTCCTATATTCTAAAAAAGAAAATTTTTATAAAGTTCTCGATCGTTCGAGGTTCGGGAAAAAATTTTTTACCAAAGTTCACAGCCCCATGTTCTGATTTTAAGAGAAACTTTCTAACAAAGTTTATAGTCCCGTGTTCCGAAAATTGAAATATTCAGTTTTTATCAAGCATTTACAGTCCCGAGACAAAATCTCGAGATCATTAAGACCAAGAAATTATCCCCCCAGTAAAAACTGGTTCCCCGTGTTCACAGCCAGGTGGACCAGCAAGATGCTCAATAGCCAAAACACACATAACATTAAACGCAATAAAAGAACCTCTAAAAGATGAAATAAATCCAGATTGCCCAGACTCCACTTGGCCAAGATGAATCAAAAGCATAAATTTATACAATCAAGGACAAACACAGCACATCACACACAACCAAATAGGGTTTTAAAAATCGACTCAATCAGCACTAGGTTAATAAAAATTCCAAAGTCGCAAACGCGAACATGACGGAAGATGAGCGCAACAGCGCAGGAACTCCACTAAGACACCCCGAGACTACATATGTAGACTCAGTAAGTAAAACCCTTAAAAAGATAAGTTAATTAAAAATAGAAGTTTTAAAAATATTTAAACAGATTCCAGGTAGGACGCAAGAACCACCGAGCACATCCATGAGGAGACTCACCGGGACACACCACAACTTCATCAAGCAGGGGGTAAAAATGTAGCCCAGACCGAGAGGACCGATCACGTAGAAAAATATAAAGGGTAATTCTGGAGAGCGGTTGACAATGGTTAAAATATAAAATACCATATCTAACATTTAAAAACATACCAACAAGTTAAAAAGAGTCTAAAATACGAAATATTAAAATATGAATGTGAATATGTAATGAATATATATTTACATGAAACATAAATTACAAAATTTATGTGACGTGATAAGTGAAAGATATACAAAGATGGTGATAATTCTAGTTAAAAATAAACCAAGTAGGAATGGGAAAGTGATGGAGCGGACTTCACGCCTTGGGTGACCCTACCAGGAGTAAATACTCCCGATGTACTTCACCCGCTCCATTCGATGAAAATCTCTCTCCAAACTTAGGTCAAAAGTTTATTAAAATTGACGAGCAACAAATACAAAATTATTAACATAAATTTTAAAAATTTAACAAATGTAGAAAATAAAATTTCAAAATGCAGATTAGGTTGTCAACAAGTAGTCTATGAGTCCCCAGATCTGGCCAGTGTCTCGCACAACTCGAAGCTAACCCTAAATGACTCTGACATTTTTCCGATAGCCTGTTTGTTGTTTATGAGATTAGAAAACCAAGCTCTTTTATGGGCGTCTGCGGGTCTTGTAAGATGATAATTTTTGGTGAGAGAGCATGAAAAGGTGTAGTGATCAGCGTCGCCCACCTGGCCGCAGACGCAGAGCGGGGAATTAAGCTTTTTGAAACGATGTAAATAATGCGGAAAAGGACCATGCCCACTTAAAAAGAAGATTAAAATTTTATTATGTATTAAAAACTTGGGGCTAACAGATCCAATAAAATTTCTGACTCTGATCCCCGAGGCCGAGTTATAGCTATTCCAATAGTTTGTCCAAGTCTCTATGATATATGTTTTAATTTTCCGATTGAGATACGACCGAGGAGCTGGGATATCCAGCTCCTCACCGGAGGAAATGGCTTGTTTTGCTTGTTGGTCGGCCCATTCATTTCCCGGGATGCCAACATGGGCCTTAACCCAGGAAAGGCCGACCAAACTTCTGGCTAAATATAGGTCTTGTTTGGTATTATTTACAAACTGCGATCTGGAATGGGCGCTCTTCAAGGCCATTATGGAGGAAAGGCTGTCGGTATGGATATTAATTCTAAAATTGTTGCTGACGGCCCAATTAGCAGCATGTCTAATGGCCGCCAGTTCTGCCTGAAAAACAGAGTTGTGTGTTTTTAATTTGAAAAGAAAATTGTCTATATTTTGGTTGTTTCGGAAGGTACACACGGCGAACCCAGTTTCATCTTCCTTTCTGGATCCGTCCGTGTATACCTCAAAATCTGGGTTCAAAATCGGTTCCGGAAAAGATATAAATTTAACGTCTGATTCTATGTTTTTAATATTGATGTTAAAATCGAGCACAACGGAGTCAACAATATTATTATAATCGTTGGAGCGCCTCACCCAGATCTGAAATTTTTTAAACTCGGCCTCTGCTGTTATATGTAAAGGGGGGATACCGGTCAGTACATTAAGCACATTAGTAGATGTGGTACGGTAGACCCTGGAAAATTTAAGTAAAAATATACGTTGGATGGAGTGTAGTCTATCTGCCTGGATTTTGGTTAGAGCCCCGCCCCAGACGCCAGCGCCATAGAGCAGGGACTTCTCAATTGTTGTTAGGTACCAGGACTTAATGAGATCTTTATCTACACTCCAGTCTGTCTTTATAATTCGATTAAAATTTGAGGTCAAAGTTAAAATTTTTTCATGTAAAGAATTTATGTGGGCGGTCCAGGTAAGCTTTTGGTCAGTATGGATTCCCAATATTTTAAGGCTATCGTAAATTTTTGTAGATGTATTATTAATCTTAAAAGTAGGTTTTCTATTTAGGGTAGTTGAGTTTCGTTTAGAAAATTTTTGGGAGGAAATACTTCGATAGACCACGGTCTGGCATTTATGTATGGATAAAGATAATCTGAGGGAGTCTAAATCGTTAGAAATTTTGGCCAGAGCTGAATTGGTATACCTTTCCAGATCTCTGGCCGTTCGACCCCCTATGATCAAGGCCAGGTCATCGACAAAAGCTTGAATGTATACCTCCCCGTTATTGTTTAAAAGAATCGAATTTATATATATATTCCATAAAATGGGTGCGATTACTGACCCCTGGGGACAACCTCTAAAATATTGTTTGGTAACACTAAAAATTTCATTAACATAAACAACCTTTCTGTTGTCAAGATAAAAATAGAAAAAGTTGGTAAAAAATTTTGGTAGTCCAATTTTACTAAAAATATTAAAAAGAACCGGCCAGTTCATATTGTCGAAGGCGGATTTAATATCTAGGGAGACGAGGGCAAGATGTTCTAATTGCATTCTGGTTTTTATTGTCTCCACTAGTTCCGTAATGGCTAGATCACAGCTTTTGCCCTCTAAAAAGCCGAATTGTTTGGGGTGTAAAATATCATTTTGATCCAGCCATTTATTAAATTTAATCGAAAAAAGCCTTTCGACAATTTTGCCCAGAGTTGGTAGTAGGCAAACCGGCCGGTAAGAAGAACAAACACCAGGATCCTTCCCATCTTTCAAAAGGAAGAAGATCCTGGCGTTGCGTAAACAGTAAGGAAAATAATTAAGCTTAAAACATAAATTAAAAACATAAAGCATAAAATTTTTGTCATAGTTAAAAACCGCTCTCCACATGCGATAATCAATACGATCCAGACCGGGGGCTTTACCATTTTTCAGATTCCCAAAAACTATTTCTAAATCTTCGATTATTAATGGGTCAACAGGGCCGATTTCCGGAGAATAATTCAAAATTTCTCCGGGAGATTGGCCTGGGAAAAAAGCGTTCATTATATAATTAATTTTATCCTGTACTGTTAAATTCGAATCATTACTTGGATTCACAGCTATATCATTGTTACTATTAAATTTATTGAATACTATGTTAAATAGTGTGCCGAATCTTTCATTGTAATTAAGACAATACGACTCCCAGGCCTTTCTCTTCGTAAACAGTAAAAGCTTTTTGTACTCGGCCCTGGCCCTTCGATAAGCCGTCCCGGTACTCTGGATCATGTCAACACTGCTATTATTGGCTCTGGATCTTAAATATATTTTGAATAATTTGCTCACCCTGTTTCGAGTGGACCTTAGTTCTTCATTCCAGAAGCTAAAACGTTGTGCCAGCATTTTTGGTTTCTTTTTCAGGGTCTTAAAAGCAGCCCTCTGCACCAACTCAGTTAAATCCTGTATAAAAGCATTAAAATAGATATTGTTGTCTATATCTTTGAGTTTACGTTTAAAATGGTCCAGGTGCTTAGCAATATATCTTGTGAATCTTCCTAAACCATGTTTGGATTTAAAATAAAAATCGACTTCTGGAATGGATTCGGTAACTAATTGAAAATAAATATATTTGTGGTCGCTGTGAGATTCCATGTCCAGGACACCCCAATTTTTAATAAAGTTATAAATAGACGTACTTATTATAGTTAGGTCGGGATAGCCGGAGTGAATCGGGTTTACAAATGTCGGTCCATAATCAGATATATTGCTTATATGTAATGAATTTGAGGCCACGAACTCCGACAGCCTACGACC
>BGPR01030402.1:5803-16481 GCA_013235015.1 Araneus ventricosus
TTCTTAGTTTTTCCTGAATCTTTCGACAACTATTCAGTTTTCAAATTACAATTGATTTGACAAATTAAAGAGCGTCAAATTCCCTGCAAACATATACTTTTTTTTTCTTCCAGCTTTAATAGTTCCCGAGAAAATGTGTCTCAAAATTTGCCGCCATCTTGGATTTTATCCCCTTTTTTTAGTTTTTTTTATTATCTCGACAACTATTCAGTTTTCAAATTACAATTGATTTGACAAATTAAAGAGCGTCAAATTCCCTACAAACATATACTTTTGTTTTTCTTCCAGCTTTAATAGTTCCCGAGAAAATGGGTCTCAAAATTTGCCGCCATCTTGGATTTCATTCCCCTTTTCTTAGTTTTTCCTGAATCTTTCGACAACTATTCAGTTTTCAAATTACAATTGATTTGACAAATTAAAGAGCGTCAAATTCCTACAAACATTATACTTTTTTTTCTTCCAGCTTTAATAGTTCCCCGAGAAAAATGGGTCTCACGAATTTGCCGCCATCTTGGGTTCATTCCCCTTTTTTTAGTTTTTCCTGAATCTCTCGAAAACTATTTAAGTTTTCAAATTACAATTGATTAACAGTAAGAGCGTCAAATTCCTACAAACATATACTTTGTTTTTTCTTCCAGCTTAATAGTTCCCGAAAATGTGTCTCAAATTTGCCGCCATCTTGGATTTATCACTTTTAGTTTTTTTTTATTATCGACAACTATTCAGTTTTCAAATTACAATTGATTGGACAAATTAAAGAGCGTCAAATTCCTACAAACATATACTTTTTTTTTCTTCCAGCTTTAGTTCCCGAGAAAATAAGATTATAAAATTTGCCGCCATCTTGGATTTCATTCCCCTTTTTTTAGTTTCCTGAATCTCTCAAAGAAAACTATTCAGTTTCAAATTACAATTGATTTAACAAATTAAAAGGCTAAAATTCCTACAAACATATACTTTTTTTTCTTCAGCTTTAATAGTTCCCAAGAAAATGGGTCTCAAATTTGCCACCATCTTGGTTCATTCCCCTTTTCTTAGTTTTTTCCTTGAATCTTGACAACTATTCAGTTTAATAAGGTAAATTGGTACGATTAAAATGAGTGACAAATTCCTGCTACAAATACATTTTTTCTTCAGCTTTAATGTTCTAGGGAAAATGGGTCTCAAATGTGCACCATGTTGAATTTCCATTCCCTTCTTTTAGTTTTTCTGTATCTCTGACAACTATTCTTTCAAATTACAATTGACGAGTTAAAATTTAAAGAGCGTAAAATTCTGCTCAAACATATATCTTTTTTTTTTCTCCACTTTAACTAGTTCCTCGAGAAATGGGTCTCTGACATTGCGCCATCTTGGATTTCATTCCCCTTTATAGTTTCCTGAATCTTCACTTGATACACTCACAAGTTTTCTAAAATTCATATTGATTTAATAAATTAAAGGCGTAAATTCCTCAAAAATAGCTTTTTTTTTCTTCCTAGCTTTAGTTCCGAGAAATGAATGTCCTCAAAATTTGCCGCCATCTTGATATGTCTTTCTAGTTCCTATTCGATCGCTATTGAATTTTACAAGATTAACCAATTAGAGTTTGATCAAATGAAAGGCTCAAATTCCTCAACATGCTTTTTCTTCAAAGCGATTAATAGTTCTAGAAAAATGGTCCTAAAATGTGCCACATATTAATTTCTCCCTTTTTAGTTTTTCCTCGTATTCTCGACAATGCTATTGGTTTCAAATTACAATTGATTTAACAAATTAAAGAGCGTAAAATTCCTCAAAATATACTTTTTTCTTACTTTAATAGTTCGGAAAATGGGTCTCCGGTGCGCATCTTGGATTTCATTCCTTTTTTAGTTTTCCTGAATCTCTCGAAAACTATTCAGTTTTCAAATTACATGATTTAACAAATTAAAGAGCTAAATTCCCTGGCTAGTATACTTTTTTCCCAGCTTTAATAGTTCCGAAAAATGGGTCTCAAAATTTGCCGCCATCTTGATTTCATTCCCCTTTTCTCTAGTTTTTCCTAGATCTTTCGACAACTATTCAGTTTTCAAATTACAATTGAGTTTGAAAATTAAAAGCGTCAAATTCCTACAAACATATACTTTTTTTTTCTTCCAACTTTAATAGTTCCGAAAAATAGGTCTCAAAATTTGCCATATCTTGGTTCATTCCCTTTTCTTAGTTTTTCCTGAATCTTCGACAATCTATTCGTTCCAAATTACAATTGATTTGACAAATGAAAGAGCGTCAAATTCCTACAAACATATACTTTTGTTTTCTTCCAGCTTTAATAGTTCCGAGAAAATGGGTCTCAAAATGCGCCATCTTAGTTTTCATTCCTTTTCTAGTTTTCCTGAATCTCTCGACAACTATTCAGTTTTCAAATTACAATTGATTTGAACAAATTAAAGACGTCAAATTCCCTACAACATTTACTTTTTTCTCTTCCAGCTTTAATAGTTCAACAAATGGGTCTCAAATGTGCCACCATATTGAATTTCATTCCCCTTTTTTTTTGTTGTTTTCCTGTATCTCTCGAAATTATCTGGTTTCTCAAATTACAATGATTTAACAATTAAAGAGCGTAAATTCCCTACAATATATTATTTTTTCTTCTAGTTTTATAGTTCCTGAGAAAATGGGTCTCACAATTTGCTCGCCATCTTGTTCATTCCCCTTTTATAGTTTTTTCCCTGACATCTCTCGAAACTATTCGTTCAGTTTTCAAATTATACAATTGATTTTAACAAATTAAGAGCTAAAATTCCTTTAGGTAAATATATATTACTCTTTTTTTCTTCAGCTTTATAGGTTCCTGAGAAAATGTGCCCCCTCAAAATTTCCCATGCGCCATCTTGGATTTATTCCTTTCTAGTTTTTCCTGAATCTCTCGACAACTATTCAGTTTTCTAAATTACAATTGATTTGATAAATTAAAGAGCGTCAAATTCCCTACAAACATTTACTTTTCCTTCCAGACTTTAAATAGTTCCAGAGAATGAGTCCCAAAATGATGTACCATATTGAATTTCATTCCCCTTTTTAGCTTTTTTCCTGTATCTCCGACACAACTATTCGTTTTCAAAATTAAATTGATTTAACAAATTGAAGAGACGTAAAATTCCCTACAAATCATATACTTTTTTTCTTCCAGCTTTAATAGTTCCGAGAAATGGGTCTCAATTTCCGCATCTTGGATTTTATTCCCCTTTTTTATTTCCATTTTCCTGAATCTCCTGAAAGCTATTCAGTTTCAAATTATAATTGATTATAGTCATTAAAGAGCGTTGAAAATTCCTACAAAATACTTTTTTTTTCTTCCAGCTTTATAGTTCTGAGAAAATGGGTCTCAAAATTTGCTCGCCATCTTGTTTCATTCCCTTTTCTTAGTTTTCTCAATCTTTCTTGACAACTATTCCAAGTTTTTCAAATTCATGTCTGATTTGATAAATTAAAATCAACAATTCCCTAAACATATACTTTGTTTGTTTCTCTTCCAACTTTAATAGTTCCCGGAAAGAAATGGGTCTCAAAATTTGCGCCATCTTGATTTCATTCCTCTCTTTTCTTAGTTTCTTTTCCTGAATCTTTGACAACTGACAGTTTTCCAAAATTACAAATTGGATCTGACAATGGAAAGAGGCGTCAAATTCCCTGGACAACGCATATACTCTTTGTTTTTCTTCCAGCTTATTAGTTCCTCGAGAAAATGGGTCTAAAAATTTGCTGCCATCTTGTTCATTCCCCTTTTCTTAGTTTTTCTCCTGAATCTTTTCGACAACTATTCAGTTCTAAATTACATAATTGATCGGATGAAAATTAAAGAGCGTCAAATTCTCAAGCAAACATATACCTTTGTTTTCTTCCAACTTAATAGTTCCCGAGAAAATGGGTCTGCACCCACAGCCGCCATCTTTGGATTCTAGTCCCTTTCTAGTTTCCTTCTGAATCTTGACAACTATCTCAGTCTTCAAATTAACAATTGATTCCTGAAAATTAAGAGCGACTCAAATTACCTACAACATAATACTTTGTTTTTCTTCCAGCTATACTAGTTCCTCGAGAAATGGGTCCTAAAATTTGCGCCATCTTGGATTTCATTTCCCCTTTTCTTAGTTTTCCTGAATCTTTGACAACTATTCAGTTTTCTGAAATTTCAATTGATTTGAAAATTAAAAGCGCCAAATTCCTGCAAAACATATACTTTTTTTTTCTTCCAGCTTTAATGTTCCGAGAAAATGTGTCTTCAAATTTGCGCCATCTTGCTTGTTTATCCCTTTTTAGTTTTTTATTATCCTCGACAGCTATTCAGTTTTAAATTATACAATTGATTTGACAAATTAAGGCGTCAAATTCCTACAATCATATATACTTTTGTTTTCTTCCAACTTTAATAGTTCCTATGAGAATAACTGGTCTCAATGTTGCCGCCATCTTGATTCTCATTCCCCTTTTCTTAGTTTTCACTGAGATCTTGGCAACTATTCAGTTCTTCAAATTACAATGATTTAACAAACTAAGGCATGTCAAATTCCTAAAAGGCATATACTTTTTTTTTTCTTCCACTTTAATAGTTTCTGAGAAAATAGGTCTCAAAATTTGCCGCCATCTTGGATTTCATTCCCCTTTTGTTTAGTTTTTCCTGAATCTCTCGACAACTATTCAGTTTTCAAATTACAATTGACTTAACAAATTAAAGAGCGTCAAATTCCCTACAAACATATACTTTTGTTTTTTTCCAGCTTTAATAGTTCCCAAGAAAATGGGTCTCAAAATTTATCGCCATCTTGGATTTTATCCCCTTTTTTTAGTTTTTTTTTATTATCTCGAAAACTATTTGATTTTCAAATTACATGTAATGCAACAAATAAATGCTCGTAAAATTCCCAGCAAAGGCATGCCTTTATTTTTTTCTAGCTTTAATAGTTTCTGTCGAGGTCGTGTAACTTTTTACTACTTACTACAAATTGGGCGGGAAAACAATTTGCACATTCCATTAGATCTTTTAAGTGAGATCACCCCTATATTTTGTCCTTATCTCGTTAAAAAGAGAAATTCATGAATAGGAAGATCATGTAAAAAACTACGAATTCCATTAAAAATTCTGTATTGAAAAAGGGGAATTCAATACAAATCTTGAATGAAATCAATCATTATTGGTAAATCAATATTGTATGAACAGTCAGCATCATATAGTTCATTCAGTCTGGTGGTAGGAAACGAATCTTCTTGCGCTTCGTCCAATCGAAGATGATCATCCACATCATTGTCGATGATTAGCTTTCACTTGTAATTTGAAAACTGAATAATTTTCGAGATATTCAGGAAAAACTAAAAAAAGGGGTGTGAAATCCAAGATGGCGGCGCGACCTCACCCCATAGGACCAGAGATTTTTAGTATGTCATCAAACGTATCTCACAAACAAGTGTACAAATTTTTAAAACTATACGATTTAATGTTTTTCTTTTCAAACCTTTCGTTGACTGGACTATCAACTAAGATTTTTTTAAAATTCAGACACTTTGAGAGTAATTATTTCAAAAATTATTAAAACTTGAAGGAAAATCAAAGCATCAACATGTAGAGAATGGTACGCTCTTAAATTTGTAAAATCACATGTAATTTGAATATTGAATATTTTTCGACATATTCAAGAAAAACTAAAAAAAGGGGGAGGAAATCCAAGATGGCGGAAACCTTTGAGACCCATTATCTGGGAAACTATTAAAGCTGGGAAAAAAATAAAAGAATTTATTTGTAGAGAATTTCACGCTCTTTAAATTGTTAAATCACTTGTAAACTGAAAAATCAGTAGTTTTCGAGATATCTTCCAAAAACTGTGAAAAATTACCATTTCACACTCTTTTCACCCCCCTCCCCCGAAACCCGACGTTCGAGGTCGCGTGACTTTTTACTACTTACTACGGGGAGGGTATGGAACAATTTGGCACTGGAGAGAACTTTTCGTTTCGGATGTTTAGGTTTGGCCAATTTTTAGGCTAATTGTACTGAACTACAATGTAAGATTCTACTCGTATCACCTGCACTGATCGGACGTATTCTTTCCACTTTACTGTCAACACCCGCACAAGACGGGGCGTTTATACCTTTCTTTTAATTCCCGCATAGTCTCCGCCTTGGAGACACATTTTTTCTTTAATACAGCATGCGGTTTACCTCAATTCTTACCTATTAATGAATGGTGATCCCATGGAACTGTATATTTTGTATACAGGGTTCCCACTTATATCAGTTACACCCCCCTTAACTTCTACACGGTGACAGCTTAGGCCTTAAAGTTGGTGCTACTCGATGAGACAAGTTACAACGCCATCTATCGGCAAATTTTGGAATTAGCGGTCCTATCTCGTAAACGGTGAAAGATACGAGAAAGAAGTCAATTAGAAAATTGTAGAGCACTCTCGGTTTAGTACGAAAAGATACCTTGCGCACATTAGTACTGAAAAAAGAATGAAAAAAATGAACATTTGTTTGGCCACGATTTCGAAAATTGTCATGTCATAAAGAGTGGAAGAAAGAAACTGAGACACGTCCCTGTTTTCTGGATCATTTATTTATATTGCTCAAAATGCTCTCCGTTAGCCAATATACACATTTGCACTCCGGACTGGATTTCTCGCTTCGTTCGAGTTTCACGACGCCATAGTGTTGAAAATCACAATCAAACATATGTTCATTTTTTGCATTCTGTTTTGAGCATTAATGTGGGTAAGGTATCTTTTCGTACTGAATCGAGAGTGCTCTACAACTTTCTAATTGACTTTTTTCTCGTATCATTCACCGTTTACGAGATAGGACCGCTAATTCCGAAATTTGCCGATAGATGGCGTTGTCAGTTGTCTCATCGAGTAGCGCATACCCATTTTACCATACATAGACACCAACTTTACGGCCTAAGCTGTCACCGTTTAGAAGTTAAGGGGATGTAACGGATATAAGTGCGAACCTTGTATAATTGTTTTAACGGTGTGTGAATTTTGAAATTTTAATATTCAAACCTTGACTCTTAATTTTTTACCTAAAACAACAACAAAAACCGGGTTATCTTCAGAACAATCAGGCATTTCTCCAGCACTGTGTTCTAAAGTGGATTAGTAACTCGAGATCTTAACCAGAACACACTGCACACGCAACAAGTCTACAACACATATTTTATCATTAGTGCCAACTAATCCATTCTGAAGTGCACGACATTAAAGGGTTTAATTTTTAATTAAAATATTAATCTTCACTCTGCTCAGTCTCCGAAAAATGAAACTTTCACCCAAACTATATGCATCCCACCGCGTAGCTCTCCAATTCCGCCACTCTGAGGTAGAGAGAACAACAGACGGAGCTTTTTTATTTTTCGTACACGAAGTATACAAAGAGAAAGTATTGCAATCGTCAAAAAATTCGAACTCGAGATTTTGACGAATCTCCACGTTTTAGACCTCCCTGAGTCCGAAAAACACAATTTGGGAATCATGTCTGTCTGTGAACCCGATAACTCGAAAACTATTAGAGCTACGGGGATGAAATTTGGTACGTGGTCTTTGAACATAATTTGTAGATTTCTATCAAATTTTGGACAAAATCCGTCCACGGGAAGTCTGTCTGTATGTTCGAGGTCATACGAACACTATAACTCAAAACTTGAAAAGCCAGATGTATAAAATTTGGTACACAGTTTTATCGTCATGAATGAGGTCGTATAAGGTTTGGGCCAAATCCATCAACGGAAGTCTGTCTATTTGTGTCCGCGGTCGTGATGAACACTATAACTCAAAAACTTGAATAAGCTAAATGGATAAAATTGGTACAGTTTTATCAAGCTATGAATGTAGATCCGTATAAAAAAGTTTGGGCCAAATCCGTCAAAAAGAGCGTTCAAATTGCATATTCAATTTTCTTTAATCCGATTCTCATGCGCATGCAGTTTGGTAGAATCTGTATTGTTGTAAATTTATTTACAAAATAAATAATGTTTTCAAGCATCAATTGTTAACAATTTTTTTATTGTTGTAAATCAAACCGATCTCATTATATCAGCAAATCTTTTATTCACGCGCTTTTGCAATTGTTACTTTGAAGTAGTATAAATTGTTTTCTTGAATTCAATTCCAAAGCAGAATTTTCGCTTGTATTCATTGCATTGCCTATTTTATTGCGCCTGCTTCAAAGTAATATTTTTTTTGAAACGTGGCAACAGATATTTGATTTCAGGTTTGTTTGTTTTTTTGTTTTACTCTCTCGTATACGAAGTATACAAAGAGAATATATTGTTATCGTCAAAAAAGTTCGAACTCGAGATTTTGACGAATCTCCACTTAGAAAGTATACGAGAAAGTTTAGGGGAGACCACTCCCACTGGTTATTTCTCGTATACGAAGTATACAAAGAGAAAGTATTGTAATCGTCAAAAAATTCGAACTGGAGATTTTGAGGAATCTCCCCGTTTTAGACATCCCTGACTCCGAAAAACACAATTTTGGAATTAAGTCTGTCTGTGAACACGATACCTAGAAGCTTAGATTAGAGCTACGGGGACGAAATTTGGTATGTGGTCTTTACACATAATTTGTAGGTTTCTATCAAATTTTGGACAAAATCCGTCAACGGGAAGTCTGTCTGTGTGTCTGTCTACGTTCATGCGGACACTATAACTCAAACACTTGAATAACTAGATGAATAAAATTTGGTACACAGTTTTATCATCATGAATGTAGGTCCGTATCAAATTTTGGGCCAAATCCGTCAAAGGGTTGACTGTCTGTCGGTCTGTATAATCGCATACTTGTAAAAATTATATCTCCTAAACCCTTTGGCTTATATAAATAAAAATTGATATGACGTTTGCTAATATTAATTATAGACCTGTGCTCAAATTTCGTGTCAATCCGTTGAAAAAAAGGTGTTCAAATTGCATATTTGGTTTTAAAATGCACATTGCGACTCTATGTTGGCGAGCGTTTCGCTTATTTTACTTAAGTTGGTATGGTTGGCTTTTGACCTTGGTGGTCTACGAAGGAAATAGGAGCGAGCGGCAAACTCGCGTTTCGGAAATTATGGCAACCCCCTAAAACGAAACTTTGTTCTGACATTCTCCAGATGGAAGGTATGGTGAAATCTTGTGCGATATCTATAGTAAGATTTCGTACTCAACCAGCGGGAGTGTTCTCCCCTCAACTTTCTCGTATACTTCCCCAAAAAGGTGCCGTTTCTCCTTCTCCGCGTGGCTAAAAAAATTCGAACCTACTGTTACCCAGAATCCAATGACTATCAGAAGGTTTTTCATTGTAGTGATTGAAAAATATCTAGGTAAAGAATCAAATTCAAGGAGATGCGTACCGAATAAAATGCATGCAATCACACTCTTCCACTCTTACCGGCTCAAGGACGAACTGACGTAATTCGCTATTCCGTAATGAAATTCCTTTCCGTTCCTTTCGCGTGCGCAGAAGATTGCTTCTAGTACGCATGCGCGTGGAGACAGTGGATTCTCTTCAAAAGTAAATTATACAAACCGACAGACAGTCAACCCTTTGACGGATTTGGCCCAAAATTGTATACGGACCTACATTTATGATGATAAAACCGTGTACAAAAGTTTATCCATCTAGCTATTCAAGTTTTTGAGTTAGTGTTCGCATGAACGTGGACAGACACACAGACAGACTTCCCGTTGACGGATTTTGTCCAAAATTTGGTAGAAACCTACAAATTATGTGTCAAGCTCACATATCAAATTTCATCCCTTTATCTCTAATAATTTTAGAGTTATCGTGTTCACAGACGGACATAATTCCAAAATTGTGTTTTTCGGACTCAGGGAGGTCTAAAACGTGGAGATCCGTCAAAATCTCGAGTTCGAATTTTTGACGATTACAATACTTTTCTTTGTATACTTCGTATACGAGAAAGTAAAAACGTTAAATAAAGTTGTGGTACCCTCAGCGCGCGTAAAAATTGCGAACATCCGCAATTTTTTTTGGCAAAATATTAAGTTGGGTATTCATAAATTTTATATGTTTCACTGTAAATCAGCATTCATTATTATTTTTTTCTTAAAATACCCAGGCATTGGGTAAATACCCCATAAATATTTACCTACCCACTGGGTTTTTACCCACCCCTCATTACTGGTCGTATGAGATAAAGTTTCGGGAAGGCAACTCCCGCTGGTTCCAAACACGATTAACTCGCACGCTTGTTCCGTGTCCTGAGAAACAGACTTCAGCTCTTCTCATGTCACACGCCTGCTTGAACAATAGCGAAAAGAAAAGAAAAATCTTTCCCATCTAGCAGCTTCTGAAGATGGCTTAATTTAATTTGCGCTTCCAAGATGTCCTTTCACTTTGCTTTTAATCCTGTCGATCCCAATTTCTCACTCCAAGTTTCGCAAAATCCTCCTTCGTTTCACCCCCGTCTTCTTCTTCCTGGCGATCGATCCGTTCTGGCTTAATTATACAGTTAAACATAAGAGTACACGTAATTATAAGATAGTGAAACATACAAAGTTTTCCTCTTTAGGAAAAGTTCCATTTTGCTGCCCTTCGCTTCTCTTTCTTTCTTTCTTTCTGGCCTACACCCGTCCTACCTACCCTACTGGGTTTAACTCCTCGGTACAGGTATGGTGTATAGAGAGCGCCAAAGGGTATATAGCACACACCG